>JBBMHQ010090796.1:0-10725 GCA_037834295.1 Postelsia palmaeformis | reverse complement strand
CTCCCCCCCCCCGCTCCGCCCCCTCTCCTTCCCCTCGCCCCATTTATATCCTCGCCGTCTGTTCTTACGTTTTGATGGTATACTGTTGAAATGTCACTGTTGGAATGATGCCGTTGGGAAGGTTAAGGAGATACTGGTCGAGGAGAACAATGTCCAGCTGGTGCGATCGCCGGTAACGATCTGCGGGGACATCCACGGACAGTTCTACGACCTACTGGAGCTGCTTGCCATGGGGGGGAAAGTTCCCGACACCAGCTATATTTTTATGGTAAGAGAGATGGCGAGGGATGCTTCTGGGATCGATTGAAATGATGGTGTGTGTGGAGGCTTTTTTTCCGTGTGGCATCGCAGTTACCAGCCACCTGGTGTGCTGGTGTTTGGTTAGATGGCAAGGGCTGCTTATACCTTGCCCAGCGTCGACATAATGGTTGGTACGTGGTTGGCGTTTAGTTGTTGTTGTTGTTGCTCGCTGTTTCCTTGCGATCGTTGTTGTGGTCGTTTTTGTGTTATTTTGTAATTCACGCTATTCTGTTTCGTAGCTTCACGGGTGTCTCACTTGCAGTTGGTGCTGCTGTTGTTGTTGTTTTTGTTATTCTTGTTTCCGGATTCGTGCAGGGGGACTATGTGGACCGAGGGCATAACAGCGTAGAGACGTTTCAGTTGCTCATGGCGCTCAAGGCCAGATATCCGGACTGCATGACGCTGCTCCGCGGAAATCACGAATCACGACAAATCACGCAGGCAAGGAAATAGGAATGCCAGTGCTGTTTTCTCCCTCCCACATTCGCTCGTCCTCACTATTCAAAATGCCCCATGGCGACGAGACAAGCCTTCAAGTATCTGTGGAAGGGAGGAAGAACAACACTCAAGGGCGGGAAAGCGAAGTATCCCGATGGAATATGTTTCACGTACATTGCGCCAATGACTGCCCGGGATGGCGTTGCTTCGCAGTTTGTTTCAGCTCGTACTTTAGAGAGGAATGATGTGTAATTCCGTCATGGTACGTAGGTCTGGATTTGTTTTGGGCCGTGTACGTACAGATTATGTTGGGCGGCTCTCACGATAGCTTGGATATAGTATCATTTGGTTTCAGATCCCTGGTAGCTGGAAATAATGGTGTCTAACGAGTATGCTATTCATGTCATGTGAGTAGCTCCGGGAATTTCTCTGGAACGTATACATTGGTATGTCGTACAAAATTAAAAAGAAAAACGTGAACACTATACAGGTCTCAGGATGGGCGGGGTAGTGGTCGATATCAGAGGCAAAGGGTTGGCTTTTCGGTGGGATAGCTTGTCCGGGCATGCGAGAGCCCGGGCATACTTGCTTTTGCCAGCGGGGGGCGAGGGTGTTGCAGTGTGGAGACCCGGCGGCACCACGGTCAGGGAGAAGGTGGACGCTTTCGAGAAAGAGTGCGTGTAATGGGGGAAGGGTTAAATGCGCTGCCTCCCTCGCTGCTCGCAACAGACGATAGGCGTTCTATTGTACGGCTTGCTGTTCGACGGGGGGAAAAAGCCGCGGCGCGAGAGAGTAGAACGGGCCGCTTTCGGAGAGGAAGGCATATGGGGTTGGTCGGCCATTGGACCGGAGGTATAGACGCGACCCGCACACGTGGCAGACCAGCACATTTTCCCGCTGTTTACGCATACCGGTTCAGCTTTGTATTTGCAGCGAACATCGTCACTATTGATAGGACGAAACCAGCCTGGGCAGATTTTTAAGGACCATTTACACGGTAACATGAAGACCACGCCGTCCTTACTTTTACGCCGTACATTTTGTACTGCCCCGTATCATACGGGTGATAGGATAACGCACCCTACCGGGACGATACCACTCCGGGCGGATTTATAAAGACCGTTTATACTTTGACATGAAAACTAAGCGGTCCTGACATTTACGCCCAGGTATATACTGCACGGTATCACACGAGCGGTAAAATAAGGCACCCCCTGCCGGGACGATACCACTCTGGGCGGACATATAAGGACCGTTTTTACATTATCATGAAGATCAAGCGGCCCTTACGTGTGCACCCTGAGTGGTACACACTGTACCGTAATAAGATAACACACCCCCTACCGGGACGGTTCTTCCGAGCCGAAAAAATTCCAAACCCAGGGCGGGGCACACGGCGGGACACACACACACGACGAAAATGATGGCTTTGGGACCGCATCGCCCGGCGTTTACGCCTCCTGCCCTTTGCCGAGAGATATATCTGCTCCGAATTGCGTCAGAGGGGGGTGGGTGTCCTACTATGCGTGTCATTACTGTACACTATTCCGGGGCACATACTGTAGTAAATAGGACCAAATATTTGCAGTAAATATATCGAAATATATAGGGTTTTGTGTGCACTCTAAGTTCTAGTTAACACGGCCCCCGGTAATAGCACAAAACGGCGAAAATTATTCACCGTATTCAGGACCAAACTTGTTGACTGAAAATACTGGAATATATAGTTTTTTTTTGGGCACACGATGGGTTCTGAGTACTATTACTATTGGTCCCCCGTGATCGATCGCCTGGATCCCTGCCTGCCATTGTGGCGTTTTTGTGCAGGGTCTATTTAGTTGCAGGTTCGTCCCAGGGAGCATTCCCTCCTGCTGTAAAGCCTGCACAGAACACAGCGGAGGACCATTATAAATAGGACCTACGGTACAGGCAAAAACCTATATATTTCCCTATTTTTGCGAACAATAGTTGGTCCTATTTTCCATGCCCCCCCGTAATCAGTGCTGCTGTATACCACCCGGTAACCTCAGTTACCGTACATCACATCCCATCATACCAACCAGGTAATCCTTCTTCCATGGAAGTATGTAATCAAGATGATGACGCGGGATTTAATAGGTGATCTGTCTGTGGCCGAGGCGTGGGCTATTTCTCAAAACGACTGATATGAAAGCACTTCTATTCACCAGTTTCCAGTGTGGTTCTTCACATCAAACCGTTATTTCTGCCCGCCGATATCCAGCCAACCAGTGTTCGTGCCGATGATCCTATCCTAGTAATATAAGAGATACAAGTTGTGTGTTGACAACACGACGACACAGATATACGACTACCTTGTTATGCAGTAAACAGCGCAGACAATGCAATGTCATGTCATCATACTGGGTACGACAGGCACGACATACACATTCTATGAAATAGAGAAACGAAAGAAAAACTAAGAAAAACTAATACACTAGTGTATCATTTCGTCCCAAAGCGCTGTCGTTCTTCTCGGTGGTTGGGGAAAACACTTGCCGCAAATTCATCTCAGCAATAGAATCCGATCGCTCGATACGTCCGGGTCCCATATACAGCAGCAGTAGCAGTAGCAGTAGCAGTAGCAGTAGCAGTAGTAGTAGCAGTAGCAGTAGCAGCAGCAGTAGCAGCAGTAGTAGTAGGCTATAGCAGCGTCGAGTCCCCGAAGACCTGCAGAACACTATCGCCCTGTCCCTAAATGCCAAGCCCGTTTCGGGTTTGAAATTTCAATCAAACGATCCTTATATTTTTGGGACGTGTTGGTGTGCAGTGAATGGGTAGGACCGCCGGCTGGGGCAGGGCAGGGAGGCCTCATCCAATCCAATCCAGCACTATAATCCTCAGCAATCGGCGGTAGCGTATAATAGTCCCTTGGAACTTTAGTCGCCATAGATAAAAAGAGGGTATGCATGTGTAAATGTTGTATATAGGCGTCGTCTTGGAGTCGATAAAGTCGCGGATGAGTGGCCTTGGAGAGGTCCCGGAGGGATGGTTGGTCCCGTGCAGCCGTCGTTACGGCCGACGGGAGGCCGCGCAGAACTCTTTCAAATCGGTCAGCGAGGGATCGCTACGGCCGAGGTCAGTCGAGGTTATTGTTACTGCACCGTCGGGGGGTCACAAGGGCGTCCCGAGTCGGGCCTACCATGGAGGCACATCCGCTTGGCTTGGAGGGGAAAGGTCATCGTCGTTCAAGCCGCGGGACTCTGACGCCCCGCGATACCCTAGACTGGCGGGATATTTCATGCCCGACTTCGTGACGTATCCTCCCATGCATGCGTGTCCCAAGATCTACGATATATGCGCTTTGTCCTGTCCGTTACACATGGGTGTAATCGACTAAAAGTTGACTTGCTTAGTTAATGATCAACTCCGAGGGGCACGATACCGCTCCAGGAATTTGGAACAGACTTTGTGCCAGCATTTTTTGGTGGTCGCAATCGCGCAGCGTCCCTAGACGGCTTTTACCGTGCCGAACCTCGCTCGTCTGTTGCTCTCGACGGCAGGTGTACGGATTTTACGAGGAGTGCATGCGGAAGTACGGGAACGCGAACCCGTGGAAGTACTGCGTTGAGGTTTTCGATCACCTTAACCTGGCGGCGCTGGTGGACAACGAGGTGCTGTGCGTGCACGGGGGACTCTCTCCGGAGATTCGAACGATCGACCAGGCAAGAGAACGAAAGAGGGAGAAAGGGGCGGCTATTCGAAGCGCCTTTCTTACGAACCATTGTTTCTACCGGCTGGCTGCCGTGTCTAAGCATCGTATTTTTATCCAAAATATATGTGACGGTGCTACAGTTTTGGACGTAGCCAGTTACACCGCTGGAGAGAGAGCCCCCGCACGAAAGTTACTGTTGCACACGAGGTTTATACCGCCGCCGTCACGTCGCACGCCTAGACTGCCTTCTTCGTACACCTCTGGTGCGCAAGCTGCCGTATCCAAAGACCGCATCAAATGGATATAGTGCTGGTAGTCCAGAAATATCACTTCTTCCTCAGACGCTGGTTTGCTGGTTCGTGATCAGCAGGCGCGAAAGGTCAGCCGAGCAAGCTGAGCGCGGGGCTGCACATTGCACGCCAAGCTGATGAAGACTGAGAGGCGTTTTTAGGCTTCTTGCTGTGGACTCGAAGCTCGGCGAGCGGCGGGCATAGCGAGAGACAGGCCCGGTGCACCGAGAGCGGAAATAGCGGCTAAAACAAAGAGTATGTCGTGGTTAGTGGTGCTGTAGACGGAGAGGGACTTTTCGAACTGGCTGTATACGGTGGTGGTGGATAGTTAAAGTGCAAGCATGGCTACATGGCTTCCTTTGCCCTTGACGCGCACGCAGCGATGGGCTGGAACGGGCCAGGCGTCGGCTTCTCCCATCGGAGCAGCGGCGGAAACGTCACCCATGTTCTGGTACTTCGTGCTGCTGCTCAGGAGTGCTGGTCTAAGCTGTAGTGTTTTGCTCCTGCCACCAGTGCCGTATGTAGGGTTGCGCTGCCGTCTTTTTGCTGCAGGTCAAACAATTCACCACAGGCGAACAGTCAAGTCTGTCGTAAATAACCCGGGCATTAAAGGCGTTAACCCCCGACCTCCCCTCCCCCCCCCTTGGACCCTCCCCCCCCCCCCCCCCCTTTCATTATTCCTGCCACATCTCCCGGCGGCTGCGGGCAGATCCGCACGATCGAGCGTAACAGGG
The DNA here is from genome assembly GCA_037834295.1 of Postelsia palmaeformis. Taxonomy (NCBI): domain Eukaryota; class Phaeophyceae; order Laminariales; family Laminariaceae; genus Postelsia; species Postelsia palmaeformis. Next base: position 5,290 of record JBBMHQ010090796.1, on the reverse strand, counting down.
AAATCCCGCACGAGGGTGCGTTTTGCGATATAATGTGGTCCGACCCGGAGGACATTCGAGATGCGTGGCATATCAGCCCGCGCGGAGCCGGCTACCTGTTTGGGTCGAAGGTCGCGGAGGAGTTCAACCACCTGAACGGCCTCAATCTGATTTGCCGGGCACATCAGGTTTGGTTTTGTTCCCTCGGTTTTGTTGGTCTGTTTAATTTTTGTTTTTCGTTGTTGTTGGTGGTGATGTCGTTACTATCACAAACAAGGTAGAATCCGCTTTACCCTGTGCTATTGATTGGTTGAGACATGACGAGCTGCAGTAGCTTCGCTGACTCGCTCCTGTTTTGCTTATTTTGCAGTTGGTGATGGAGGGTCATAAGTACCACTTTGCCTCCAGGAGCGTCGCCACCGTCTGGAGCGCTCCGAACTACTGCTACCGCTGCGGTAACGTGGCGGCCATGCTAGCGCTGGACGACAATCTTGGCAGGCAATTCAAGATCTTCCGCGAGGTGGGTACAGCACGCCGCCACGCCTGTTGACCACTGTTGAAAAAAATAACATCCCACTCGTTCTGATGTCATCCAGCGCCGAGGGTGCAGTTATCACGAGGTTGATAGCAAGATCGTGTCGTGTTTCGGACTGGGTTCAAGTTATTGTAAGAGGCATGGGGGGCCCTACACTATACCGGAAATAACGTTGAGTGCGCACAATGGTGCGAGATAGTTTTTCAGCGATCTATTCGATTTCAGAACGAAAAGGTTGCCAATATCAGGAAAAAAATGTTTCCGGAAATACTGGTCGAGAGACTTTGCGAAAATGTGGCTATGCTCGACTTTAGCACTGATACCTGTTCCCGAAAAAAGACAAGCAGGGCTGAACACTCAATTGTATCCCTGTGAAAACTGAACGGTCTTTCTCACGGTGTTTGGTATACAGCTTGTTTTCCTTCGGATTCGCTCGAAATCATGGCAGCTCTGTATTTCTCACCTCTGAACTTCTTCAGTGCTGTCACGTACCAGATACTGTGTCAGTACATATACACCTGGGCTCCGACTTGGATGCGCGCTATCAATAGTAGTCTCTGCAACCACTGTCTGCGCTCTACTTACGTACTGCAGTGTTAACCGGACCGCGAGGGTGCTAGTTTCTCTAGCTAGCCGTGTTTGGGGCTTGGGAGTTTTCTTCTGTTTAGATATTCAGCTTTTTGTTTCAGCTAGGCGCGTGAGACATCACCCACCCACTCGCACCCGCCCCTTGCTACGTCTACCAACGTCCCGAGTTTGCTTCGCTCGGCGAATAATCCGTTGCCACCCCTCGCCCAACCTCCTGCTTCTTCACCCCTTCCGATGTTTTTGTACGATGTGCGTTTCCACCGCGACAATCTTCTCTTGCAGGTTGAGGAGTCGTCGTACAAGGCGCAACAACGGCAGGCGGTGGTTCCTTATTTCCTCTAGCGGTACGCCCTCGTCGGTTTCGGCTGTCGGCGTTATGTGACGTCACGAATCCCCGGCCATACGCAAGCGGAAGGCAGGCAAGCTAGCAGAACGCAAGCAAACGGGCAAGAGAAAAGCAAGCATGCAAGCAAGCAGGAGGCAGACCGTGAGCAAAAGGCAAATAGCAAGTGAGCGAAGTACACGAAACCAGAGACCAAGAAGCGAGCAAAATAACTGCAAGCGAGCAAGAGGAAAGCCAAATCGATCAGACAGGCAAAGAACAAGCGAGAAAATGCAACAAGAGCAGCCGGTAGCCGCTGCACGCGGTACGGCTGCCGAGGCTCCCGCGGTTTAGTCGGCGATTTATCGCGACGTAGCGCTTCTACTACAGCTGCCGCCGCCGCTGCTGCCGCCGCTGCTGCTGCTGCTGCTGCTGCCCTAGGTCCGGTGAAGATCGCGAGGCCTGCACCGCGATGCGATGGGATGCGTATCGCGGTGTGGTGTGTACCGCTAGAAGATATATCCCGCGGTGCCGTGTGTACCGCGATGCGTGTATCGGGATCATGATGCCTACCACCATTATGCGTGCATCGCAATGTGTATCGGAGCGATACGTATCACCGCGATGCGTAAATATCGTGCGTCATGTTGTGTGATGTTTTGAAGTGCGGGACTCCCGACCTGCTGTGGTCGATTGCGAGTACTCCGCCTTATTGTTGGCAAAAGGGCGGTGTCTGAAAGTCAGTTGTCCTGTCGGGAATACTGATGACTGCTCTGTACTGCTGTCTGTCGTCCCGTTTAGTGGGGTGGAAGAAGGAGCAGTAGCCCCTTAGTGGCGGTATTGACAGTAACCCCGCCCCCCCAGAAATCACGCCTCGCCATTGGAACCTGGTATATAGAGAGTTTGAATTTGAGAAAGCTTATCTCAAGGGATCGTGGTGTCGACGTGCTTGTGCCTGCCAGCGCGTTTGCGTGGAAGCGCAGTGCTAGGAAGAGGGAGGAGCGACTTATGAGGAAATCGTAGGAGATCACCGTCGATGTCGGGTCGACCAGTGCGTGTGTCCGGCGAGGTTGCGCTAGATAACTTCCCAAAGGGAGATTAGATAACGCCATCCCCCCCCTGTGCAGAAGGTACGTCTAAAGCGTCGGCTATGGGCGGGGTAGATATATATCTCGGCATCGGAGGATAGGGGTCGATCAAGGCAAGCAATAGCAGTGCGCGGGGGGGGTGGGGTGGGATGTGGGGGTGTCCACTTCGACACACAACCATCTGCTGTGTTCGAGTGTTTTAGGATGAATCGTTGGCTTTGATTGGAACACGCGCTGAATCCCACCACAATTTTGAGGATACACGGAAATCGTTCAGTGCGTGATGTTTTTCAACCCGGTTACGTATATGAATAACAGCCCCGAAAGAAGGGGCAAACAACCGAGCATAAGGAGGAGCGAGGCCCTTATAACTCCGCTGCGGGTTTGGAGGGGTTTCAAAATTTCGAAAATGCATGACTTTCACAGCATCTTCCACACACGAAGCAAGCAGCCTGGGCTGCTGCTTGGGTAGATTTGTCCAATTTACAGAGTAGGAATACGGGCGTGCGTACGCCACTCGCGGAGCTTGGTGGTACTTGTACTGCTACACGCTCTCCTTACACGGCTGATGATACAGCAGTAGCACCGCGCTTCTTGTCCGTTTTTTCGCTATGTCCCCGTCCCAAAGTGATTTAACCACCCGAACAGCCCTACTACCGTAGGTACTTGGATGCTCTAGCGACTCCTAGGGTGGCGCTCAAGGTCTAGTGCTACTCGTGGTGACGAAAGCCGACCCTTGATGTGCTGCATGTAGCACGTGTTGTTAGGTATGAGCGCGGCACAAGGATCAAGGACAACCGTCATTCCAGTAGACGGATTTCTGCCCTCTTGCGAATCATGCATTTCATCATCGCCAGTACCTTCGCCGGCTCATAGCCGACGCGACGTTTTGTTTTGCCTGCGGCCATCCAGGGCAGTGCAGGCCACCTAGCCAAAATAGGTGGTGTTGACCTATTTGTAGGTTTACCTCGGAATCGTGTGAACGGAAATTCCAAACGTGTCCGCCATACCTATCGAATATGCCATAAAACGGTATTATACCGGTGTATTTTTCACTAGTTGAGGGTAAGAAATGTGAAGTAAAAGCTCTTCAAGCGCAACGAACCAGAAATAACAGCCTGTACGTAGGTAGAACGTGATCGTGTCAGGCAAGGTATTTATTATCGTAATCGATTTCTAAGCCTTTTCAAACGATCGTTCACGACCATATGAAAAACGAAGCAGCAGACCCTCGCTCAGAGGCCTGCGAACAACGACAAAGCAGACTGTCCAACAGGACAGGATGAGAAGTGAAAATAAGTGGACGAGTGTGGGTGTGCACGGTCGATCGATCAAGGTGCTCTCAAGTCTCAAGACCCCATGCGGTGAAAACGACGACTCGGGCGAAAAACCTCGGGGTTTTGCCGCATGCAAACCCGAGATAACTGATCCAACGGAGTTCCACCGTATACAACGGAATGAATTGGACATACCGCACTGGTCGTACTGCGGTAGCACTTTGTACTGCTGATGATGTGGCTTATTCGCTACAGGTGAGTATGATACCGATTAGCGATTCGTCATGTATATACCGCTGGCTACTGCTGCCTAGCATGGCAGCTATCTTCACAACGACCCTTCGATGGAGGTGGCACAGTCAAATTGCCGCAGTCAGCAAACGAATTGGATCACCCAATAAATAGGTTGTAATGCACTCTTGCTTGATCCCTACTGCAAGTATCATACCTATTCCGTGGTATATTTTCGAAAGTTTCAATCGTCGTTACGTGATTGATGTACTTCTTTGTACTGCTCGTCTGTATAAATTTCGTGTGCATCCGTTGCTATGTCACCACAAAACATTCACCACTCCTTTGCGGCGTCGCAACAAGATCAACCGTTCATGCTTCACGTATGACGCGTGATCAACCCTTGTAAGCTAATTCAGCAACACGCATAAACTGGCAACATGAAAAGGCATCCTACTGCTGTGACAGGTTTGGGGCATGGACGAGCAGGTAAACCGCAACAATATTACCCAGACCTTCGAATCCGCGCAGCAGGTCTTACTATGCATATACCAGACAGACATACTCGGCACGATATTACTTCGTACGCTGACCACTTCGCGCCGTTACTGGCCGTAGGGTTTTACTCCTGGAAGGATACCAGTCGGACAGCAGTGCTAATTGCCATATTTTGCTTCTGGACCACATTGCACACTGTCATGGGGTTGTACCGCCCAAAGGGTGATTGAACAGTTGAAGACAGGTTGGTGTTGGAGAGAGACAAGCCGTATTATTACTGCGAAAAAAGCACAAAGCATCTCAAGAATAATCCGTGTTTTAATCATCAGTTTGCTGACCAAAAAATTACAAGGTAGGAGCCTACCACGTTTCTGCCGCCCCCCACCCAGTTGGGTTGGCGTCTGTGAAACATGCCGCTCACGACGTGAGCTAGACAACCAGGGTACATTTTTTTTTTTTTGGCGGTCACCGACAGCTGGTTGTCTAGTTAGATAATATGTGCGAGGTAAAGAACCTTTACTCCGCACAAAAGAATTGATCATATCACGTAGGGTTTATGGCAAGGCAGCTATTAATAAGAGGCAGTTACATAATGCTGTACTCCCATTGCTGTCTCTGGAATTGCCTACGCCGGACATTATATCAGCTCATTGAAGCTGTCATCCATATGCAAGTCCGCCTCACAAGCAGTTCTCAGTAGGATGCAGGTCACCCTTCATGCGACTCGCCAGACACCTCACGGCGCTTCGCGCTTGGTGCAAGCAATGTCTGC
>JBBMHQ010090785.1:0-10725 GCA_037834295.1 Postelsia palmaeformis | reverse complement strand
TGCTCGTCGGGCTAGCGCCCTTCTCGCATCAAAAGCTCCTCATTATGATACCACGACCCTGGTAATTGCGGGGGTTATTTCCCATGGAGGGTATACATCTCGTGACAAATATCAGTGATTTGAATAAGAAGCAGATACTACTGCCTCGTGAAAACCAAAACCCGGAAAAAAAACATGACAGCTTCTCTCGTGATGGTGTGCGCGCCGGTCCTAGGTCTTCGTGTGCCGTCCTGCTGCCGCTCTTCGTGGCCGCTTCATCGCCTTAGCCCAATCCGCCCGCTCCTTTGCGCGTGCTCTCTTTGCCACTCCCTTTCAGTCGGTTCCCCCTCTTCCCCATCCCGGGAAACAAAATGCTCCTCGCACTCGCGGTTCTTATCTGAACCCCCCCCCGAGAATTCTCGAGCAGGAGGAGTTTCATCCGTCTCTTCCCCGCACGTCGACGCTCTGTCCTCCTCCTCCTTGAGATTCGAATCCAACCTCCTACCGGCGCAATAGACTGTGCCGTAGTTTAGCCTGTGATGGCGCCTGCCTCCGCGCACGGACACCCCGATTGAGCATTGCTACTCTGCAACAGACGCGCGAGTTGTAGGTCCCCGTGCCTCACGCACCACGTGCGACTCAACACTACTGCCGCCCGAGCCTCGCGGCCACATGCAGCAGCGAGGAGGTATCACTCCTTGAGGGTGAGTCCGGCCTTATACCCGCCAGATATAGACCTAATCCACTCGCTTCAAGCCTGATAGGGCATGCCTCGCGGCATTCCTTGGTGAGTCAGCGAGGGGAACGGAGGTACGTTGCAGCGAGCTATTTCATAGCTGACGACTTACTTCGGCGGGCAGACATGGATGGATATGACATACTAGTGGGTTAAGTATCTCTGCCCGCGACAGAGCGTGTGTGTTTTTCATATTAAACCGGCCGTCAACATCCAGCCCACAAGTGTCCCTCCCGATTCTTTGATCCTAGAAGAGGTGTGTGTGTTCTTCACATTTCACAGTTATTTCTGCGGTCGACAGCCCGCTACAGAGCGTACGAAGGTACAGAGAGATAGGGAGAATATCAAGCATTTAGATAGCTAATTAATAGGTCGCGTACCTCTGCCAGCAAACAGCTGATGACTTCAATGATCAATAATTGGCATGACATACATACATAGAGTGCATGGATCCCACGTCGAGTACTAAATACTCCAATGTAGCGTACTTATGAATCAGGACAGACATCATATTACACGTCGCATACGCCTGTATCATACAAATACAAGATCGTGACAAGCGTACGTGCTCAATCCGCCTACGATAATGTATCGAAGTTCTTATTTATATCCATAGTCTCATACCTGCTGACGATGGATAACGACGAGCACGCTTGGATACCATTCACATACATCGAGCACGCCGGCATCAGAGATCACCGACTATTTAATAGCACGCATCATCAAACGAGAGGCGGGCATACATGAGATACAAGCAGGCGGGGTAGCGAGGTGGCGGTGAAGATGACATAGCTAATTACTTCAACGATCAAACATGGACATGACATACATTGAGTCCATGGTTCCCACGTCGAGTACTATACTAGTCCAATGCAGCGTGCTTCTGAATCAAGACATACATCATACGTCGCCTACGCCTGTGACCATACAAATACAATATCGTGACGAGTCCTAATCTAAAATACTCCTATTCTCATACGTGCTGAAGATGAAAAGCGACGAGCACGCTTGGGTACTATATACATCGAGCACGCCGGCATCGGAGGGCACCGACTAGTTAATAGCACGCATCATCAAAAAAGAAACGGGCATACATGCGATATAAGCAGGCGGGGTAGCGGGCATGCGTGACAGGTGGCGGCGGAAATGACATATAAAGGTTAGTCATGTGAAAATGGCCTTGCTCGTTCGTGGTGTTACTCCCTCTCATCCTCTTTCCTCCACTTCTCGCGTCTCTTTTCTGTATAGGTGATGCGTGCGTAACGCATCGTACTGCGGTTGTCGCGGACTTTTGGTTTATGTAAAAGGTGCCACTGCTGTGCTGTTGTACCGGTGATTTCTGTGCGGGCCCTAGTGCGCTGTTGGTCTCATTTTCGGTCTCAGTTACATATAATTTACCAGTGCTCGTCTGGGCGGAATTTGTATGCAATCCAGAGGAAAAAAGCAACGTATCACGAACCCCCGCCTGGGCTAGCAAGACCCGTGTGACGCAGGGTGAATGCATGCGCGCTAAAAACAGGCGAATCGTCGCGGTAGCTTGCAACAAACCTTCGAACAGAACTGCCGTTGGACGCCTGAGAGGCATGTGTGGGGCTACTGCACTCGCGCGTACCGAAATGTGAGTCCGGGCTCCGCTGGTCGAGGCCTACCGGACAACCCTCGGCAATGTGTCGGGATTGGCGCTCGCCTTCCCGAACTACGCTTCTCACGGCGTACAGACTCAGGGCCCACGTGGTGTGCCCACAACCAACGTGACGTGCCGCTCCCCGACCACGTTTAGGGATCGTGAGGTGCACCGATCATCACCTACCACACGTCCCCGTTGGACCGCGGGCTCAGCAAATGACCCCTCGGCTGCCCGTACTGACTCGAGTCTAAGGTTCACTAATTATGTTTGTTCCTTCTTGTAAGATCAATAGCTATCGGCTTTTTTCACTAGGAATTATAATAGGGCTGGGCGACCTCGCTCTCCCTGTGCAGAGATTTAGAGAGGGCCCGGTGCCAAATGATCAACGAAGGTGAGAGGCGATGCACAGGGGCCGGTGTCCTAAACCCGAACCCCCGCAGACTCATGCGAGTATGCGTGAGGCTAACCCACTCACGCCTCTACCGAATCGCCCCGAGTCCGGGTTCAGCCGATCGACGCCTACCGCTGGACCGCTCGCGAGGCGGGCTCAGTCCCTGCCTACCGCTTGACCGCTCGCGGGGCGGGTTCAGTTTTCGGTCGCTCGTGCTACACCTCGCACAGCACAGACTGCCTACAGTCATAGGGCTGGTCGTCGCCATCACGACGACCACCCTCCGTCGTCTCTGTGCTATCGATCCTTCCGTGAGAACTCGGGACCTGCCGCCCCTCTCGGCACGCGGGTGAGTTGCAAGCCCACCGGTGTGACGGAAGAGGCGGTGACCTGGAGCCCGCTCGGCATGTCCTGCCGTGAGATGTTAAAATATCGACAAAATGAAATACTAAACACAAGAACGAACAAAACCAATATGAATAATAATAAAAGGAGACACACTTATACGCATATCATGCCATGAGGTCAAACGCGGATAAAAAGGGCATGTACCCCTTTTTTCTCTTTTTTCGTATTGTTTTGTTTGTCAGGGCGTCGACTAGCGCTCTATCTGGTGCTTACAGAGCGGCCAACCTGCTCAGGTTGCATACAAAAGCTTAGCTTATGCCACGGAGCGGACACCATGCCAGAGAAGTCGTGATGTACGTGTATCCACTTTGGGTGTACAGTAGTGTTGTTTGCATGTGCATCACACATGATGGGATCCCGTTGGCCCAGTTACAAGATCATATACACTAAAACACCGTTGTTCGTATTATTTCCAGAGGAGCAGTCCGGGCCCTGCACCGGACCTGCCGATAAGACACGTTCACGCTCTGCCAAGTTCATGGAAAGACTGACCATTGTACCACACAGCCGGATGTGCTTGCTGGGGAGCCATCGTCTATCGCGGTTGTTTTGTATGGTGCTCTTCTTGCGTGGTAAATGACCGAAGATAACAAAACGAGCTACGGAAGCTACAGATGTTGTGGGCCGGAAAGGCCCACACTACTAAACTCCTTCTCTATGGGCAGGCGTTATTATTTGGTTCCAGTTCGTATTTTCCCCTATGATATTTACGCCGTGCTCTTCTCTTCAAACCTCTCGGATCTTTACAACACCGTCGTAACATTGCTCCGCGCCGAATTTCGAATTGTGTGGGGTTTCCTCTGTGAATTACGAAAAACAAATTGCGGGCAGGTTCTGAAAGCTCGCCTGCGCGGGCACCTCTACGCCGGCTTATCGACGACAGCAGTGAACAAAATGACTGAAGGGTTTTTCTTGACACCACTTGACTGAAGAAAATGAATGGGTGCATGACACGATATATCGTGACCACATGTTTTCAGCCAGGCCAACCAATGAAACGGGAAGCATGGATGGCGTTTTGGCGCTTCAAGTGGCCGCTGCAGAAATATTAGTGATAGAATGTTGTCCAATGTACGCATATTTTGCTGTCGGCAGTGTCTATTGATTGTTACCGTCCCCAACCTGTTGTAACTGACAATGACCATCACTGGACAGACTTTGTATCGATCAAGCTGTTGCGGATAGCAATGATGGTCAGCGATGGACACGCTGCACAACGTATTGCCGTTGGCAATACATATACTTCGTATCAGATTGCCCCCCCCCTGTCTATGGTAATATGACTACGGCCATGCATGAGATCGAGTAAATCTCTCCAATCGAGTACAGCCCGTCTGCTGCCACGGACAGTTGAAAGTTTCCCACCTCGTCTACAATCGTCGTTGGCTTTGTCCTTCGATAGTTTCTCTCTTCGTCTATCATCGTCGCTGGCAATATATATCGATATTTTTCCCCCTCGCCTGTTGCCGCCGGCAACATACGTCAGTACATTGCATTATCGCCTACTGTCGCTTGCAACATTTATCGATACGAAGATTTCTCTTTTGTCTATTATTATTATTATTTTTATCTTTGCCATCCGACAATGTGTAGCATGAGCTTCAACGTTGATCACTCATAACATTCCCGAGAGCAGTCTATTGCCACTGGCAGTAACTAGCGATAGACTGCATCCTCATCTATTGTCGCTGCCAATACCATTGCTGTGCCTTATGTACAAGGTGTGCAAAAAGTTGATTGAGCAGAGTGGACAATGCAATCTCATGTCATCGTACTGAATACAAGGGGGGCTTTGCCGCGGCGGGCCGACGCCCGCTGGCGGCTCCGAGTTTGCCTCGAATAGTAGAGGCGTACAGGTATGCCAACCCGAGGCTGTTAGTGCCACAGAGTACTGCAAAGGGGTGCATTATGAAAACAAATGAGTGATAAAAGAAGAGAAAACGCTGGAAACAGAAGGACGAAAAAAAAGCACTCGCCATCGGGCACAACAACAACTACTACTGTTTTGACATCCTTCGTACGGCAGCCAGCAGCACTGCAAAGTACCACCTACGAGACGTTCGGCGTTCGTACTATTTATATTGTGTACTTCGTATGCAGATGGCCACGAAACAGCTCTAAATAGTTGAGCAGCAGCAGTCGATCAAGCAAATCGACAGTACAAAGTGCCGGCGATTACGTTGGTGCAGGAAAGACTCAGCAGCAGCAAGCAGGAGCAACAGCAAAGCGTACGACAGGAACGTATCGTACTAAAACTATGCTGGAACGAGACCCCCGCCAAGATGCCAACCACAATATCAAAATATCAATTACGAGACGGTGCTCGTGCAGCTTTCGAAGCGGATGGACCAGCTTCAAAGTGCGGAGACACTTCACCAAAAGAGGGGGTGACTTGCATAGAGCAATCACGACCACGGGGGTGAGCATCAAAAACATTTCGCAGACATAGAAAGAGCACAGCAGCACGAGCAGTAGAACAGCGCAGCAGCAGCAGTAATAGTAGTAGCACATACATAGCAGCAGCAGCAGGGCAGCAGCGTAACGGCGGCAGGAGCAGCAGCCGCAGTAGTAGCCATGAGCCACAGTATTTGACATGACATTTTGACGGGCTAAAGGCAGTCCCGACGGGGCAAAGGTAGGCCGTCAACCGAAATCTGTGAGGAACACGTACTGGTCGCGATCATAGTTGGGTATCGGTTACTCTATCTACTCGTCAAACTCAGTATCGACCACTCAAATATTTGGTACATTTTGCAGCTGGCGTATTTGGGATGTTTCTCGCGCCTCGTTTGGGATCTGCGCGAGCGTGGCAGAGGCCGTCTCTACTGCGGGCACGACGAGGAAAGGTATAAGCATACCTTCGAGGGTCAGCAGCGACACATGTTGCAGGGTGAGCGTAACGCGTATATACAGGCATACATGTACTCGTTCATAACTTCTTCTTTTTCCTTTGGCAGTCACAATACAAAACGCCTTCACAACTCACAACACAACCAAAACTCCACGATGCATGTGACAATGATTGTCAATGGGATCCTCATTGCTGATTCTCATTCCCATTGCTGTCGGCCAGTGCTGCTGTGCGTACAAAATTGTTTTCGTAGACACCGTTATACCTCCATTACCTTACCGCTCGTCCCGCGGCGTAGCCTTGTCCGATTCGGTCGACACCAATGAATCCGTCCTCTCTGTTTTAGAGTCTGGCCGTCTGGCGTGCACAGCAAGCAGCCTAAAAGGCTCGTGGCTTTCGTTTCCCGACCATATGCTGGCCGATGAATCTCAACATTTTTGCCCTAAACTCGCACTTTCAGACGTAAAATAACCCGAATCAAAATTTCGATACTTGTTTCTTGAACGCCCAGCCGTCAAAGCACAAGCAACGTTGGAGCATGAGACCGGCCACCTCAGCTCATACCACCCATACTCTTGCCGCCATGAACTGTCGGAAGCCGTGGAAGATGCAGCCTCTCCTGTTTCGTCCAAGGGAAAAGAGGCCCAATCTGGGTGCTGGTGTCGTGAACATCATATTTTTTCCGTCACGAGCGAGCATAGATCTCGGCTGACGGCATGTTTTCCCCTTCAACGGACAGCCGTCAACGACATCCCAAATGCTCAAAATTATCAAAATTATTCATTCCCAAGACTGTAGAATTACACCGCTCACGATTATACAGTGGTACGAGGTGAATGCCCCGATTCCAACCCATAAATTGAGTACATACTACTCGACTGGTAGAACTCACAGCATCTACGTCGATTGACGGCCCTCCCGCCCCGTGACGAGCAGCTGTCAAGGACGTCCCAACACTAATAACTATTTCAATTTTATCGAAAAGTTAAATGGGCCAAAGGTAGACCGTCAACCAAATGTTTGACCGCCAGGTAATGAATCACGCAGCAGGCCACTAATTCAAGTATCTATCACTCATTGTCGAACTCACAGCGGCGTGCAGCACACTATGCCAGCCGGCAGCCAGGGCACGGCGCAAGCACGCCCGAGGCCGCCGCCGGCGCAGTAGCGGTCGGGGAGCACGATGAGGGAGTTTCGGACCGAGAGGTGAAGCTCAGCGCGATTGAGCGCGAAAAATGCAAAAAATCTACGTCTTAAAAATCGAGAGGAGCGCTCACAGCACACCACCAACAATATCGTACTCATATGTATGACAAGGACGACAAACACATTATATAAACGAAAGTAAACGAGAAGAACAAATCGAAGATGGAGCATAATGAAATGAACACGTGTGGTGCACTTCCGCAGGGGGTGTGGCCGACAATACAGAACGATTTGAAGAACCTGTACCACGCCACATAGACAGGAGGGCGACTAAAAACCGAGGGAAAACACAGCCCGCCCAAATATATAAAAACAACAAGAAATACAAAAAACATCCTACAAGCAGGCGCGCAGTTTGTGGCACGGGCAGCTTGAACAGGGCTTATCACAAAGGCTTTTGTCGGTCTGGTACATTGCTACCCTGTCTGTCGTCTCCATCTGCTTTCGCCAACCATGCCCCACCCCCGGATACTATGTGTCGGATAATACAAAGAAAGCAAAGCAGGCTCGTCATCCGCTCACGCCGCAAGACTCCTGTCATCAGGACAAAAAAAAAAAAAAAAAAAGCACGGAGTAACGAGTGCAAACGGAGAAAGAAGACAGAGGAAACCCGCATTCGAACCAGCGGGGGGAGATAACGGCGGGTTGCATAGACATGTCCTACTTACTGATCGGCCTGGTGCCTTGCTACCCTGACTGCCAACTTTTTCCCTTTCACTTCTACCACGGTTTACCATATACTCCTCCTGTTGCGCCCATGCCCCCATTCCCTTGGTAGGGTTTCCTTTTACTACTGCTGTTGCCCCGCGTCCTCCATTCCTTGGGCACCACCCACGGTGGATGCGTGGCGCTGACCACTCATTTGTGCGTCATCCACGTGCCACTTCACCACAAGCCGTCCGACTGCTTCCAGGACCACCCGGTACCCTTTCCTCGCCAATTTTGCTGCAGTCGACGACAGCGCGGTTTCAACGCCAAACATCAACAAAGGATACTGTTCCGTTGATCCTTCGGTGGCTCGGGACTCCCCAAAGTTTTCGATTTTGCATTCATAACAAGTCTTAAAGCAGTCCGCCAGGTCTCGATTCCCCCACCCATCATCGTCCCGAACATTACCCGACCGGGTCATCGCTCCGTGCCACGACCTCTGCAAAAAGAGCCGCCGTATACGGATGGTCATTTCGATGCTGTCGCAACGGGTCATCATGAGGGTCTTTGCATATGAAAGGGTGGTATGGTCAGCACGAAATCGACGCTGAAAGTCAATGACTCGCAACAGGACTTGGTGGTGGGCCGTTGGAGTCGTGGTAAAGAGTTCCGTCACGAGCGATCTCGTCACACACCCGTACAGCAGGATCTGGATCACCTGGACCTTCAGCATTCGGACCTCCGATCAACCGGGGTGGTTGTACACAACCCCGAGCCGAACCGTTTGAGGCATGTCCGCATAATACGAATCCATCGGTCGATTTCGAGCGAGAGGTCAGCGTTTTCGTGACTACTGCCGCCTATGTACAACAACTGGGCTGTCTGTTCATACCTTTGCCCTGCTGATTGGATGGCGAGCGGTGTTGCGAGGGTTCTCTGGTCGGGTGTTCGTAAACGCAATGTCTCGGTCAATGTTCCCGATACCGTGAGACCTGCTACTCTGACGGCAGCCACGATAGCTTGTCATCACTGTGATGATTCCTTTAGCCGACTGCAAACCAATTGCTGGGCGATCGACGTACAGCATGACCATGCAGCCCTCTGCATGAATGCCCCTAGCTCCTGCCCCTCTGTTCCGATTACTCCAGCATTACTAAGTCGAACCATATCCTTTACGATGACTTCGTATATGCTAAAGCGACGTGTATTGCAGCAGCGGGCGCGTTAAACAGTACTGGTGATAGTGCGCAGTATTGCCGCAGCCCCTGCGTGATATCCAACCATTCCGAATGCTCGCCGTCATTGGTACGCCCGCGAGCCCGCATGCGACGGTAAATGTTGTGGGATAATGTAAGCATCTCGGTTTGTACGCCAGAGGATGTGAGTACCTCCCGCAACAGCTCTCGGTCGACAGCGTCATACATTTTTTTCATACCGGTGAAACCCACGCACGCGAGGATTTTCCTCTGTCGTCCGAGTTCTTGCCACTGGAGCACGATGAACAGCATATCGATCGTCAATCGTGCGGGACGGAAGTCGTACGTCCCGGTCTTACAGTTGTTGCTAAGGCAAGACGCGACGATTTTCAAGAAAAAAACGTCTGCGAGGTCAACCAGATAAATCCCTCTGTAGGTGTTGCAGTCAGTACGACCCTTTGTTTAGCGAAGGACCTTAATGCACGCAACCCATCCCTTGCTGCGGGTTTTCTCGTGTTATTCGACGTTGTCAAGGATGTCGTGGGAGCCCTGAGCGAATGCGGGGTGGTCCAGGTTCAGGAGTTCGGCCGGAAGGCCATCCGTCTCAACGGCGTTCCAATTTGACACGCTTTTGATGGCCTTCACGGACGGGCCATCCTCGAGCGACAGTTACGCGGTCGTGGTGGCATGAGGTCGATGCCCGTGGCATCGAGTTTCAGCGATGTTGTGTTCAAGAGTTCGTGAAAGAACCCCATCCATCGTTTCCGAACTCACACAGCCAACAGCGTGACACCCCCGTCCACAGTGGGCAACTCGCTCCTCGCTTTAGCCCCTTCCAATCCCATTGTTTACTACACGTGCTGAGATTGTCCCTTCTAGTCGTCATTCGCCATGCATCGCTAGCTTTCGGTCAGGTACTCTTCATAGCACGCATGTATTCTTGAGGCAATCATCTCCTGCAGGTTTGCACGCGCAGATTTCAGTGTCTTCCACGCGGTTCCCCCCCGGGGGTGAGGATGCAAGCATCGTTACGCATCCTCTCTCGCTGCCCATGCTCACTCGAATGCGAACAAGGTTTCGGCACACTCACACTGCTCATGGTCTCCGGTGGCGACATGGAGGGGATGTTACCTATTTTTTCGACATAAAAAAATATTATAGAAGCCTTATGAAAACCTGAACTACTACGGGACTGGATAAGTTTGTCAAGACTGGAAACGACCCTGGCGGCTACTCGTTCACGGCACTCTTTATCGAACATAAAATTTACCTGTCGAACTCTGGATGTTTTAGTGCTGTTCGTGTTTCTCTGTTGGGCGAAAAATGACAACTGAGCCGGACTTTGATATAAAACATGTTGTGGTCTGCATCGGCCTTAGCTGGGGGCAAAGGCAGTGGGACGACTTTAACTCCATGCACTGCTGTAGGCCGATGAGCTTGACGACTTCGGAAGTAGTTGATGCGATGACGGCCATTCTGTCTGGTGCCGGGGGGCGTGATTATGCGATCCGCCATGCTTACAAACGTGATGGTGAGTGCTGATTTGCAATTGTTGGCGAACGACCAAAGTTGTTTGCTATTCTCATTGTGAGCACCACGTTCGTATTGATGGTTTTACTTGTACCACAGCCTGTGTGATATGATATGGCCAGGTATGGCATGGTCAATTATGTTGTGTGTGGT
>JBBMHQ010090774.1:0-10727 GCA_037834295.1 Postelsia palmaeformis | reverse complement strand
AGACAGGATACTGCTCTGTTGATACCAACCAGGTGATCGACGAGAGCAGAGATGAGATGCAATACATAAGGTGGTTGCGTGCCCAGAAGAGGGTCCTAACCAGCCAGAGAGAGACAGCAGATGCTTCCGCCTGGTGTCGGCCGCGCGTGTATGCACCTAACGATAGACTTATAGGCCCACACACGCCCTCGCCGGGTGAGGTATCCCACAGTATCAGCAAACAAACACAGGAGGCAACTCGGCGTGTATGACTCTTTATGCACTACGATACGAGTATGAGTTCGTTTGCACCACGTTTTAAATCTATTCTGGGAGTACACTTGAGAACACAATGAATACCCGAAGAAGCGTGTCGACCTCGGAACTGCACATAGAAACACCCCAAGGTGTTAGAAATATATTCCGAGTGTCTCCGCCCAGCGTTGACCACGCGCGCATCCAGCTAGTAATAGAGGCTCCCAAGCGCATTCGTTCGTAGTCACAGCAATGCGTTGTCGAGGTAAGGTGTTCGATTTGACGCTCCATGTCCAGTGGTCTAAATTTCAAAGAGAGAACTAAAAATCAAATTATTTCTTGATTTCGATAAAAAGTGATCCCGCACTTATTCTTCATCCCGGAGTCGAAGAATTATCTGTTATACAGTGCCGGTTGCCCGCCATATATAGTGCCGGTTGCTCGCCATATATAGTGCCGGTTGCCGCCATACATAGTGTCGTTTTGCCGCCATATAAAGTGCCGTTTGCCGCCATATATAGTGCCGGTTGCCGCCGCCATATATAGTGCCGTTTTGCCGCCAATTATATGCCGGTTGCCGCCATATATAGTGCTGGTTGCCGCCACATATAGTGCCGGTAATGTTGGCCGGCGCATATGATACCGGCACTATAGAGAGACCGGCGCTATGGGTATAATATCGTACCTGGTTCCGCAAGCAGCCTCTGAGTTTCCTTGACAATCCGTCGGGGTAGGTTGCTGGCCGCCATCTCCGAGCCGCCGTGGGGGGTACGGGGTACGGGGTACGGGATAAATAAACGCCTCACGCCCTGTTTGTTGCCGCAAGAGCTGCTGCTCCTGCTGCTGCTGCTGCTTCTGCTGCTGCTGCTGCTCCTGCTGCTGTTGTGGTAAATGTCTTCTGTTGTTGCCCCCCCCCTTTTGTCCACAAAACGAACACGGCCGGCCGAGCTCTGCCCCTCTCTCTCTCTCTCTCCCTCTCTTTGGTCTCGCTCGAGGTTTCTAGCGTCTTACCCTTTGCCCCGCCGAGCCGGTTCCTGTCCTCGCTGCTCCTGTTGCGCACGTGCTCTGTAACGGTCGTGGGTTGCGGGGTGGTCAATTATAAGCAGATAATTCACAGGTCCAAGGTTGCTCGAATCTAGTGTGTCTCCAGTGCTTGAACGGTGGACTGTTTTCCTCGAGGTAGGTCGCGCACCGCAGACGGCCAACCCCCCCCCCCAGATGGTGGCCACAGGCGGCCAAACAGGAAGGGGATAAGACTAGCAAAAAATTTCTATGTGATATATGGAAACAACGTAGTGAGCGCCCAACTGTTGGAGGTGTCTCTCTTGGGAGTAGGAACGGTGCTCCGTTTCGGAAGGGATTCGTGGTCAATGGTCAAATGACTAAGGCAAGCAACCAATGAGCCCCCCCCCCCGATTTAAGGTTTCCTTTTAACCTGGTAAAGTGATATGATAAGACAATACTTATAGAGGGATGCGGTGGTTACCGGTCCCGGATCCGCGCGGGTCTCGGTTTCGGGGTACTCAGGGCTTCATTCGTTGCGGCTTTTCGTATTGGATAATGATCCCTGATAAAAAACGCCTCCATATGCATTGGAAACGCCTTCGTATGCTTTGGAAATTCCATTTTTTGCCGAACACAGTGAGGCAGCAGCAGCAGGAGCAGGACAGCACGATTAACGACGGCATGGTAGCGAAGGCAGCGTGGTGTATTCCAGGTGTTGCCACCAGGCAGCTGCACTGGGAGCGCCGTTCGCCGTCCCACAGACACAACAGTATCATCATAAAAGGAGGAACGGCAGCGCTCTATTCCCTGCTCAAACGCCTACTTTGCGGTTGTAACCGTGGGCTTCTCACTGCGATTTGCAGTTACGCGCCTCCCTGATGCATGCTCAAGGGCTAAGGGTGCGCATTGCAAGGTTCCCCGCCGGGACGAGCATGGAGGCGTGGCGCAAGAGCGAATTGAAAACCATACAGCATTCATATGATGCAACATCACGACGTTATGAAAATATCTGCATATCCCCCTAGATCCTTTTACTACTGTAGAATTGCACCTGCCTTTCTTGGGGAAAAAAACATGAATGGAAATAGTGTGGGGCTGCTGTTGCTGTTGACTTAAACATTTTTATGGATTTTCTTCATGATTCCGCCAAATATTGTATCCTATTTGTCAGTATGGTAGGGCATGTGTTTGCTGTGGCGCCAAAAGGTGAAAAAGGCCTCCTCCCGCAGACAAAAACCGAGGACTGCAGACGAAACTTTCTTGAGAGCACTACAGGCGTAAGACACGGCACCCACCGCACACACACACGTGACACACGGAACGCGATAGCAGCACAACAGTAGCAGCAGTAGTGGGATGATGTTTACAGAAATAGGAAAAAAGTGCACGAGAGAAGGGGCTCGGACTCTCGACCACACTCGGCTGCCCACGAAAATCGCACTCAAGCATCAGCAACAGCAGCGTTGTTGTACCTGTGGCAGCATACATGTACCACGCAGCAGCAGCAGCAGCAGAGACCCCCAGCTCTACAGATCGCAGGGCCCGATAACAAAAACACCAATACTACTCGTACAGAGTAGGAAGCCGCAGCGATTACAGCGCGGACAAACTACCGCACACGTGTGATGTTGCTTCTTGCTCTGCTGACGGGCGGCAGGCGTGTATAGCGTTGTGTTAGGCCAGCTGGCTGTAGAAAGGCGCCCTGCGCTACTCGTTGGTGTGCTGTTCGTTGTCTGTGTTGTCTGGGTTACGTACATGATCTCTGCGAGGATCGAACTCGCGCCTTCAAGTCCAAGATCGGGCATCGTGATCATTTGACCACATCACAAAAGATTCATCTTACACGCGACACACAGGACGCACATGCACAGCACAGTGGACTAGAGAGAGGTGGTGATCACGGATGACGGGTCACGGGACTTCGATAAAGCAACCAGGCCACGTCAGCACACCGCGCGCGCGTGGTGTTTCTGGCCGCTGCTTGTTGTGTGGGCAGGGTTTGTAACGTTGTTTGTGTGTTTTCCGTACTCTATCTGCTGTTCTACGGTAAATGTCTGATGCATGGTCGGGGCAAGGAACACAAAACGTCTGGAAAAGAAGAAACCGTTGGCTTATTGATATGTAATCCAAACGGTGTTTCATATTTCCGTCCAAAGTTAGCACGGGTCTGTCACACACGGACACACGGCAGAAGCAAAAAGAGACAAATGTTGGATTACGGACCGCAGGCTCCGACAAACACAGCCTAACCACAGCAGCACAGCGCAGAAGGGTGTGGTACACAAGCACGGTCTTGCCTGCTGGTGCTTATGGGTGGCAGCGTTGCAACGCTGTGCCCTCCGCCTGCTGTCTGTTGTCTACCTGGTACATGCCTGGGCTGTGTGCTCGTGAAAGGGGGAAAAAAAAAGACGACATTTTACGTTTCGCGGGTACAAAATAAGGCCTCGCGCACTGAAACCAGGGAAATAGCCTTCTCCTCTCCCGCCAAAAAAAACTTTAACGGCTTGCTTGCCACGGGGTCCAGAGGGCACGGGATCGCTACCGGATCTCGATCAATGTGTCCGGACGGGCTTCCCGTATCACCAACTTAGCGTTTTGCCAAGAAGTGGTCGCATGACGAGATACGTACGAAAAGGTACGCGAGGGTTTCACAGACATAACTATACACACACAATAGTGAGGGGCGCTTCGCTCCGCAGGCGGGCTTTCCGCCACTTGCTATGTACGCTCGCTCACAAGGAACCGAACGAATATGCCGGCGAAGGAGCTGACAGAGAGTTGAGAGGTCCACGGCGAGCTTGTATCACCGACTTTCAGAGCAACCTGATTCCGGGAAAATTATTTCGGTTCCCGAGTCGCGACTGATTTGTGCTCAACTATATGTGCGCTGAATGAAATACGCGGGTGGTGGCCGGGGGGAACGGCAATCGGAGGATTGATATGGCCTGTACCGACTCGGTCAGGAGTTCGATGCGAGTTCGCTTGATGTTTATTTTCGTTTTCGCTTTTTGCTTCTTTTTCGTTGTTGTGCTTTTTTCGTTGCTGTGGACGAGCGGCCGCAGCTGCCTACATGGGATCAGGGATCAGGGTAGCCCGGTGGGGTGTCTGTGGGTGGGATCAGGGTAGCCGGGGGGCCTCCGGCGGCTCCTGCGGAGGACATATTAAATGTCTGCATCTAGCGGATGGGAACACGGTATCAAATGGGATCATATCCGGGTTGTATCAGGGTGCGGCTGGGATCAGGATGGAAAGGCCCACAGGACCGTACTACCTGCGGAAATTTTCTTAAGTTTTCTCCTCTACACGTGGTTCATACATACTTGCAAATGCCACAAGCTTATATCAATACTTGAGTATATACGAAAACACGTCTTGTTGCAGGCCGGGCAGGTTTCACGTACAGAGTATGTCGTCGTCCGTTTCGAGGACACAGAACAGCCAGCGTATGTACAAAAGTTCGACGACATGCTGGCTTTCACCAATTCTGTTTGCTGGCTTTTGCATTGTCGCCCTTCATATGGTCGGCACGCACTCGCTTGCTCTGCTGCTTTGTGTTGGGCTGATGGGGGTGTGTTTGCGGTATAGACGCTCGACGATAGCATGCTTGTAACATACGCACACGGAAAAATAAAAAACAAGAAAAGAGGAGGCTCTCCTTCTATAACGGGGGGCCATAGTAAATAGGACCTACGGCACACACGAAAACCTATACTCCGTATATTTTTCTATTTCTACTATTACGGGGGGCCATAGTAAATAGAACCTATGGTACACAAAAAATCTATATTTACCTATTTTTGCTGACAATTTTTGGTCCTATTAACAATGGACCCCTGTAATAACAATATTTGGTCCTATTTACTATGCCCCTCTCCGTGACAGTTTTAACACAAGAGCGAAAAGCGGAAAATGCTCGCTGGCAAGTAACACAAGAATGGCGTCCAAATCGGCGTGACAAGAACTCGAGCGGATTGATCCTGAAGAAAAAAGAAAAAAATCCCGTCGGCAATTAGAAGCTGAGGAGGCTCTTCAGAGGCGAGATAATTGCCGAAGGTGTGCTCTGAGTATAGGCGAGGTCCAAGTAAGGAAGTGTATGACATGATATCATGCCTTGCACAATACTACTGCTGTATTTGTATACACCAGATATACAGGAGTGTCATATCTGAGAACGAAAACGTCAAACAGAGCGTTCTCATCCTACTTGAACAGGGCGAGGGAGGGCTTTCTTTCGGTTCCCAAAAATAATACCTACTGGTATGTTCTTAAAAATTAGTATTAACAATAATGTTAATACACGAAAACCCCGGTAAGCTCTTAGACCTGTGCCAATGGGAGAGCGAAGTGTCAATAAAAACTTTGAATTTCAAAGATTAGTACACGCTTCCTACGGGCACGTTAGGAAACAAATTGTTCCAGACTTTTAGAAAAGCCCCAAAAAGGCAAATCTGGGGCCGATGTTGGGCCAACATCGGCTTGAGAAAAACACAAGTCGATCTTTGGTTCGAAGCCGCGAGATTCCGAGTCCTCGACAGATATCGATCGACAAAACCAACGACTGCGTCATGAATTCCGAACAGAGTGCGCTCGTTAGGGGCTCCGACCCACGCTAGGGTCACCGTCTTCACACCATGGCCGGTGTCATGTGGCGGAAGTTGACCAGGTGTATGACGAAAAACATTTGGCCGCTGTTGTGCACAGAACAGAAGACAAAACTTCTCCATCCGTCTCGAATGGCAAAAATAGGCTTTTTCACAGGTCTGGGAGGATACCGTAGGACGCCGCCGGCAAGCTCTCGCCCCCTAGACCATGCATCCACCTGATATCCTCGAGGCCGTCATCTATTAGTTCGCCTTGCCGGACTCCGAGCAGGTTGGCCGTGGGCTAAGTCTATGTCGAGATCGAGCGTCGATCGTCGCACAAGCTGGTTTCTATCAGCGTGTTGACAATTTGCAACCAGAAATAACAAATTACGCCGCCTGCAGCCGTTGGGGGAAAAAAAGGAGAAAACCAAACATTTTTTCTCTTTTTTCCCACAACGGCGGCACGTGCAATTTTTCGGCTGTTTTTTTGAAGCAATATGTTGGGAAAAAACTTTCAAACCTCGCGTTCGCAATGGGATAGGTCTTATACACTGGATTTATGCTTCCATTCGAAAACGAAAATAAATACAATGACAGGACGAGTACAAGTATGGGCCCGCTACGTAACAAGAAACACTGACTCTCGGCAGGCCAGAGATTCTTATAGGACGCCATCTTCGAGCAACCTTGAGCATGGGCTGCCATTATATGTGATTTAGTACAGATTTTACCACCGAGCTATCTTTCCCAACGCAAGTTTCTTAGCGTTCGCCAGAAAGTGAGCATTATGTTCTTAATGGGCGCTTCCTTTTTGACGGGCCTGTACTGCTGTAGTGGCAGCATAAGTGGTATTAATAGTATATTCGATAGTGGTGCGTACGTAGTTGTTACATGTACGATCGTAGTATTAATACGCGTAGTAGTGACAGCAGTAGTGGGAATAGCGGTCGTAGTAGCAGTATGAGTAGTCGTACCTGTAGTAGTGGAACGTGTTCATTAGAGGCCGCCGTAGTATTATTTAATACCAGGTAGTAGTAGCGGTAGTCGTGGTTTATATTAATAGTACCAACAGAAGCAGGAGCAGCTGCAACTACTGCTGAACCAGCACCCCGTACTTGCTTTGCTACTATTGATAATAAAACTGGCAGTCAAGCAGCAAACACGTACTATTATTACTACTTTGCAGTGCGGTCCCGGGAGTACAATCTATCACATTACTTGCACACGTGGAATAGGGCAGCAGTAATACTCGAGGCATAATCGTAGCATGAGAAGTAGTGGTATTCATATCGATAGTATTGATAGTATCCTCATTAGTAGCAGTATTATTAGTAGTAGCAGTAGTATTGATAGTAGTAGTAGCAGTAGTAGTAGTAGTAGTAGTAGTAGTAGTAGTTAGAGTAAGAGTAGTATTAATAGTATTAATAGTATTAATAGTAGTGGTAGTAGTATTAATAGTAGAAGTAGTAGAAGGCAATACGTACCAGTTACGACGCAGGCGATTTTCTGGGCCGGAATGCATCGGGCAGCAGCAACTACGCATTCACAGCAGCAGCAATCAGTGTGGACGCAATTCCCGTACGTGAACAAGAGAAGTACCAAGTGCGCGAAGCAGGAGCAATACTGGTATAGCCGGTAGAGACACGGGTGGTACATACCGGTACTGGCATACCACGCACCAGTATACTGGTACAAGAGAAGGGCGTCTGGTCCTAAAATAGCAGTGCAGGTGCAAGCGCAAACCCACACAGCAGTCCGCAGAGGGACGAGCTTCAAGCTGCGCAACAGCAGCACTCCATCTGGACGTTGTTTTCCTAATATGCCCCGTGTGGTTGCCGTGTAAAATCCTGCTCTAAATGGTGTGCTGCTGCTTATTTTTATGTCTCATAGCTTGAGGCCGGGTGCACGAGTGTGAGAGTATATACAAGTCATTTGTATTCTGATGTATCCGGAATGTTAAGGACCGTTTTATTCATTAATATGAAGATCGAATGGTACTTATATTAACGGACAGTGTGGTACGTCCAGGGGGGGGGGTTAGCTTTGTTCTGGAAGCAGCGCTACGTGTACTGGTTGCTTGTGCGAACACTTTCGGTCAGTAATTCCGTTTTTGCGAGCTATTGGTCTTTGCTGACTGAACGCTTATACCATGGTATACATCAAGGGTAGTCTCGCGGATCTCGCCACTCACCTCTGGTCCACGCGTATCCCCGGGGAGGAGGAAGTATGTAGACGGTCTGCAGTAGGAGCAGCGTCGATCTGCGGCAGCGTAGCGGCGAAGCACTTTCTTGGCTTGAAGTGCGTTCCGAGCAGACCACAAAAGAGAGAAGTTTTTTTTTGTCACCGCGTGATGAAAACAAATCGTGTCCAAAGTTGGGGCCTATTGTAATCGGCGTTCTGTACTCGGGAAAAAAGGGGACATAAAAAATGCGGCGCAATATTTCTTTCGTGTGCCGGTTCGACGATTTATTCGGCCGGCCAGACTAAGACACACGACGAGCTCGACGGGTCTACGGTTTACAAGTCCGTACGTAGCGTCGTACTCGCATCTAGAGTCGTATACACAGAGTGTGCAGCAGGGTGCGTGGACGATTTCTCCCCCAGGGTGTACGAGTTACATAACTGGTATAATATAAGAAGAGACGCGCCGCGACACTATACTTGCACCCAAGATTTTTGAAGAAAAAATACAAGAAATAA
This sequence comes from Postelsia palmaeformis, assembly GCA_037834295.1. Taxonomy (NCBI): domain Eukaryota; class Phaeophyceae; order Laminariales; family Laminariaceae; genus Postelsia; species Postelsia palmaeformis. The sequence goes on along the minus strand of JBBMHQ010090774.1, from coordinate 2,205 downwards.
AATACACCTGGTAGATAGAATAGATAGATGATGATGATGCCGTCATCAACGTCGAGGTTTTAGACCCCATATAGCATGCGCACGGGGCGGGACGGCCGTTAGTTTGGGACCACCCACAACAATGTCTGGCTGGCTTGCTTGCAGGTAGTACAGGGTAGAGGACACAGGGCAACAGAACAACAAGAGGAACAACGGACAAGAGGGTCCCATCCTCGCTTCGTTCGTTGCTGGCTGCGCAAGAAGACTCCTGGGCCAACGAACGCTACCCCAGAGTATACACGAGCTCGCACATCATGGCAGAGCAGGCGCACTTGACCAGGGGGAGCGGTGGGCAGCCTAGAAGAACCAGCAGCCCTGTAAACGTGCGTCGAGTCAACAGCGCGCCTGACGCTACAACAACAGCAACAACAACAGCGAAAGGGCGGTCCCGCTCCCTTTCGCCTTCAGCCGAGTGCACAGGTGAGGGACGCGGGTGGGTGCCCGTGCCCGAGGCACTGATCAGCAGAGCGATACAAAGCGTCGAGAGAGCACGAAAGACGCTCTGTAACGATCAACATAGCATTGACGGGAAGACCGATAGCTTACATACATACATACATTCATACTGCTGTAGAACATGATCACATCTAATATTAGCTTTTGTCATAAAGCGCATTTAAGTTGGATATATTGCCTAACAGAAATGACGCGAAACACTGCTGCTGCTGTACTGTAGAGAGAGAGACATTTCGAGGAACTGATAATAACACTATTAATACGTACCAATGGTATACAACAGTTCAAGACCGCTGAAGCTGTTCGTCTATAAGCTTCCCACCATCACGAACGCACCCACGGAGTGCTCTCCCGAAAACGCCCAGCCGATTCATAAATCGGACGGTGTTTTTCAGATGACACGGCGTGCTGGTATCAAAGACCGAAAGTGGCTAGCGAAACTTTTGACCCTTCCGACTATAAACCCACCTTTCCAAGATTAGAAGCATTTCATTCTGCAAAGTAGATCAGTGCAGCGCATTTCATATCTCATGATGCAATCAGGTTCGTTGAAGCAAGGACAAGGAGAACATATATATCGTACAGTACGTACGAGTGCGCACGAAGCCTCGCGTGCGTATCGTACGTAGTTATAATAAACAAACAAGTTTGATCCCCTCCGATCCAACGTCGGTACAGCGCCAACGCAATCTTATTCTTCATATAATGCTGTTTTTATGGTATCTACAGCAGTAGCATCTACGTGCCGTCCGGCGTGTACCATACCTTGGCATGCATTTTTCTGCCGTTCAACGATCTCCGAATTCGCGGTGCGGCTATTTCTATTTACTTACTTACCTGGTAGGTGATTGCGATAGAATGCATTGTCTTTGCTCAACTTCTCCAGCTCCTTCCCTTTTGAAGCTCAAGTTCAAGGTCATACAGCGGACACTCATCCCCCTCTGCTCATGATATTGGCTTGAGTATCATCACTACATGTTTTATGAAGCCCCGGATTGAAGGGGTAATGTGCACGCATACACACGGCATTCGTTTCTCGGAACTAACGAAAAAACAACATTTTTCAATCGCTGCATCAGGTCGGTCGGCCTCGGCCGCGACGAGGGCGGCGAGGGCGGCGCTGGTGTCGGCCGCAGCGGCGGCACGCAGGCGGAACGTGCGCTCCTTATCTCCTTCTAGTTCTCCTCGCGCGGCGGTCGCAACAACTGATTTACGTTTTCCTCCTGCACGAGACCGCTATTCGTACAGCGACCGCCGATCGCTACGGCTCGGCGCTGTTCAGGAGGGTGCGGTGAGGCCAACGCTACCACCACCACCACATCCTCCTGGCCCTCCTGAAGTGCGAGGCCGGCGTAGCGATTGCCGATCACCAACACCGGACGCGGGAGGGCAGGGCGCGGTAAGGTCGCTTTCTCCCCAACGGCGGGGCCGCCGTATCGCGCACCGATCGCCATCGGCCGACGGTAGAGAAAACGGTGCCGCGAGATCACTTTCTCCTCAACCCCTAGATCGCCGTGGCGATCGCCGACCGCCCCCGCTTGACGCAAAGGAGGAGGGTACGACGAGATCACGTTATCTTCCCCCTTCTAGGGGGGACGCAGCGGTGGTGGCAGCGGGGGCCGAAAAGTGCGGCACTGCGAGTAATCCTCCTGCGATAGAAATGAAGGCACAGAATGGTTATGTAAGAAACAACGTCGGCTGCTTCCGAAA
>JBBMHQ010090763.1:0-10727 GCA_037834295.1 Postelsia palmaeformis | reverse complement strand
GGAAATAAATCGACAGTAAAAACGGTGACAAGTACAACGGTCGTGTCCGCGCGGGGGAGGCCCATGGACTTGGAGTCCTTGCGTACGCTTCTGGGGAGAAGTACAAGGGGGGCTTCAAGGCGGACATGCGCAGCGGGAAGGGCGTCTGCTGCTACCCCGACGGAGCAAAGTGAGGCAAAAGTGACTCGGGGGGGAGGGGGCGAAGGGGGAGAGAGCTAGTCGATACCACGCATTGCCATAGACCCTCGCACCCCTGCAATTTTGCGGGGCGGAGCACGTCTGTTTTTTTTGCAACCGTAGCAGGAGGTAGAGGCATTGCTTGCACCAAGCGCGCAGCGAAACGCGAGGAGGGTGTGTCCGCGAGCTTGCGCGAAGGGTGACCTCAAAGCGCGGAGCGAAACGCGAGGTGTGTCGGCGAGCTCGCAGGAAGGGCGAGCTGTATCCTACTGAGAGCCGCTCGTGACGCGGAATTTTCTTGGAGACGGATAACAATTTTATACTAACGATGGATGCCCCCTGCACTGGTTGTGTATCCCCCTCTGTTTGCGTGCACCAATGATTGGTTTCTGATTAATATTTTCTGTTTTCGCACCGAATTTTGTCTTTCAACGCAACATTTGGCTCTGATCAGTACGATCGTTTCTCTTGCCATCCGACAATGTGCAACATGATCTTCTACATTGATCACTTTAAATTTCCCGGAAGAAAGAAAACCAGCGCACCACCAAGTCTATCTCTGGTCGATACGTCCCGCAATCATGACTGTTTTAATAGCAAGGCAATAAGGCACGTCTTTACTCACACAGCCCTGCGGTGGGGGGACAAAACTTTTCACCTCTTGATAGAGTTTCGTATTAACCTGCAGTATGACGGTCTACACAAAAATCTTTATATTCACGTATTTTTACTGACACTTTTTGATCCTATTTACTATGGTCCTCCGCAGATAGTCGGGCTTTGACTGGTACGTCTCCGGAACGGGACTGACCGCAGTTTTTGCCCTGGAAGGGTTCATGATCTTCGTTTGACTTTCTTTCACCACATCGTTCCACAGCTGAGTTATTTTGCCCTTCTTTTCGCGTGATGATGACCTCCCCTCCCCCCCCCCCCCATCAAGAGGAGGGGATGAGGGAGATAGACGCATGCAAAACGGAGGAGTTTCGCACACCGCGGTAGATATCAGCGAGAAAACGACCGCTCTTATCCTACGACGGGGGGGGGGGGCATAGTAAATAGGACCAAATATTGTCCGAATAAATAGCGGAATGTATAGGTTTTCGTGTGTACCGTAGGTCCTATTTAATATGGCCCCCCATATCAGGAGATAGGTGGTGGCCACAGGCGACCAAACAGTAAGGGGATTGGACTACTACAGTAGTAGCAAGAGAAAAACAAATGTATGGTATATGAAAACAACGTGATGAGCGCCCAAGTGTTGGAGGTGTCTTTCGAATAGGATTAGGAACGGCGCTCCGTCTCGAGAGGGATGCGTGGTCAATGGTCAATGTCTGCCTGGCCAGTGAAAACACGAATTGCTCCGTCCCGGCATTGTAGGGATGCAAGGGTCTATGGTCATACGACTACGGCCATGCATGATATCGAGTACATCTCTCATATCGAGCACACTCCCCCCTCCCCCCCCCTCCCCCTATCAGGTTTGCAGGAGAGTGGGAGCGCAATATGCACCAGGGGTTCGGGGTTTACGTGTCCCCGGGGGGGCGGGAGCGCTACGTGGGTCAGTGGTGGAACAGCAAAAGACACGGCTACGGAAGGTAGAAACAGACATACATATATATGTTATATATTATATATATACATATTATATATATACTGGTATATTTGATAATCACTTTCACTTTCCAGCTTAACTCGTATGGTAGGGAGTTTTACCCTCAGGGTCTTCTTTTGGACAGACCTCACAGGTGTCGACCCTCCTCCCCTTCCCGTTACGTGCCTTCATTTTTGTCGCAAAAAGGCGTCATCAATACGGGGAACATACTGTAGTTAACAAGACCAAATACTGTTAGTGATAATATATAAATATATAGGGTTTTGTGTGTACCGTAGGTCCTATTTAATATAGCCCCTCCCCGTAATAGATGGTACTTGTTACAGTGCAACTGTTAATACGTACATTTCTTTTATTTTCGGGCGGGGGGGGGGGGATTTTTTGCTCGTGAGTGATCGACGTTAAAGCTCTTTCATGCTGCAACATAGTCTGAGGGCAAAAACGTAAAGAGCGACCCCATCATCCATGCAAGGCAGCGTACTTATGCCATGGAAGACAGCGTACCTATGATGTTTGCCATCCGATAAAGCGCAGCATAAACCTCAAATTTTTCCCCGATCACTCATGAAACATATGCTGTCAGAAAGTTTACTATTTACGGGGGACCATAGTAAACAGGACCGAATGTAGCCAGTAAAAAAGGTAAATATATAGGTTTTTGTATGCCGTGGGGCCTAATTACTATGGTCCCTCGTAAGAGTCCAGGGGAAAGTCCCCTCCATCGGATGGGAAGAAAACACTTGGTAGTGATAAAGTACCAGGTTCAAGGTAGAATAATCCCTGCACCCGAGCTACGATAGAGGCTGAAGTACGTATTGACGACACCTTTTTTTTGGGTGAAACCGTTTTTCGATGACGACGGTGCTCCTCACCCCAGGAAGAAATCCCCAAATAAGATTATTATTTCTTTTATCATCCGACGATGTGTAGCATGATCTTCAGCATTGATCACTCATAACTTTCCCGGAAGAAGAATAGCTCGGGAACAAAGGGAAACCACGCACCAAGTATATCTCCCTTCTGTGCCAATTGTCATGTTTTGGACGATACGATTGGCGCCATTGTATACCTGCAAGCCGTCACTTTGAAACAAATATACTTATTTTTTTATCCTCGATCCCCCCCCCCCCCCCCCCTCCTCTGAAGCCTTGAAAGAGGGGAGTGATTATTATACTCCGGGGGGGCATAGTAAATAGGACCTACGGTACGCACTAAAACCTACATACTTCCCGATTCTGACCAACACTGTCTGGTCCTGTTTACCATGGTTCCCCGTGATTAGTACTGCACTGAGCCTACTTTCGTAAAAAACCCGAAGTAAATGTGTTTTTTTTCAACAAAAGTGCGCGATGACTCTGGCCGTTAGTATAAGATACTTTTAATATCGCGATCAGAGTACAAACGTATCTTATACTCCCGGTCATAGTGCTTTGAAGGCATGTCCTGCCTTGTTGTTAGCCGCGCGTCTGGAAAAAAAGGCGGCTGCCTGTCTCACCAACAGACGGCCTATTTATCTATCCATCTAGTTATCTATCTGTCTATCTATCTATCTATCTATCTATCTATCTGTTTATCTATCTATCTGCCTATCTATCTATCTACTGAAGTATCTATCTATATATATCTTGTCACATCTATCCATATATCTATCTACCTCCTCACATGTACCTATCTATCTCTCTCTATATATATCTATCTCCCTCTCTATCTATCTACCTATCTATCTATCTATCTATCTATCTATTTATCTATCTCTCTATCTATCTATCTACTCCGAAGTATATATCTATCTATATTCTACCTGATCACATCATCATCATCATCAGGTACGTATTCGCGAACGGAGACGTGTACGACGGGGATTTCCAGCGCGGGCAGGCGTGCGGGCAGGGGGTCTACCGCTACGCCGTCTCAGGCGGAGGTGCGGGGGACTGCTACGTGGGAGCGTGGGAGGCCGACCGGAGGCACGGCAAGGGGGTCCTGCGCTGGGCAAACGGCAGCAAATACGAGGCGAGGCGAGGCAGCGCGTGCGTACCACCGTGCAGGGCACTGGCTGCTGTAGTGCCAGAATGTAGTTACATACCCCTTTCTCTCCGGAAAATGCGAGAACCGTCCATGCATTTTCGTGTTGATGCCCACATGATTTTTTCGGCAAAAAAGTATGTACATAAGAAGCTGCAGCAGCCACCCTTTGCATGGCAGAATAAAGGAATCAAGGAATAAAGAGTATACAGCGACTTCGTTGCCTTTATTCCTGTAGTAATTCTTAAACAGCTATATACTCTGAAAACCTACACACACCCCGCACAGCGCAACGTGCGATCGAATGTTCACAATAAGCTTGCAGATACGATTTTCGATATATATGTTTTCTATCTCACAGTTTTTCTTTTACTTTTTCTTTTTCTTTTTTCTCGACTACCTGGTATATAAACTTGGTTCATGTAGTTTGTGCGGACGATTTTCAATATTATTTTTTCGGCTTTCCGGCCTTGTTTTTATCCAGGCACGTACGCATCGGTGGGCGTATTCCTCCCCTGCCTTGCGAATCAATCTCATCCCCCCGTCCGCCCACCCTCCCGTCTACGACCGACGCAGGGATACTGGAAAGCGGGAGCTATAGACGGGAAAGGCGTGTTTGAGTACGCCGGGGGGGATCGCTACCGAGGGGAGTTCCGTCTGAGCAAGAAGCATGGCCGAGGTGTCTACGCTTGGGCCAACGGCAACAGGTGAAAGGACGGGCTTCGGGGGGTGGGGGGGGGGGGACAGGGCAGGGAATTTGTTATTTTGTTGCTTGCCTTAGTCATTTGACCATGGAACATGCATCCCTTTTGAGATGGTACATATTTTGAGATGGGACGCCGTTCTTACGGGGGGGTTTACTCACTGCCATGCACGGCCTCAGTCGTATGGCCATGCAGCAGTGGACCCTCACATCCCTACAATGCCGGGACGGAGCACGTCGGGTGTTCACCGACCAGGCAGGCATTGCAGGTTGTGTCAAGCGCGAAGCGCGCCGCGTGAGGGGTCCCACGAGTCGTAGGGAAGAATGCGCTGGGCACCCTATCAAGCGCCGCTCGTGTGACGAAATAATTCAGTAGGACTTCATAATCCAGAATGACTTCAGACATGAAACATGCTTTTGCCAATCAGACCTGAGCACTTGCTCGTGTTAAGAACATGCGGACAGCGGGACACTTTGTATCCCTGTGCAGGTCTGCCTACTAAGCCGGTACGTTGGTACTCACATGCGCTGCTTGCTTAGAGATAGAAGAGCAGCTTTATTCCTTTCGCGCACGACGGAAACTGCGACCACGCTCGTGTCTCTCTGCAAAACCCTTGTTTTTCCACCTGTATCTGGAAAACCCCTGGTTTTCCACCTAAGGTACGCCTCCCAAGTACTACAAATACGTTCCCAGTGCCTGGACCCAAGTAATTACCGGGCTTTCTGCCTCATACAAAGCAGTATCATAACACTTGAGGAAAACATGCCAATAATAACGATGTGCAGTAAAAGTAACCCTTATGCAGAATTACGATATTCCGAGAAATTCCGATGTGTTTGAAGGTGCGATATTTCGATATATCGAAAGTTACGATATCTCCATGTATCGAAAGTTACGATGTTAAGGCAGATCGAAAGTCACGACATTCCGACATATCGAAAGTTGCGATGTTCCAATATCTTTCGATATATCGAAAGTTACGATATTCCGATATATTGAACCTCACGATACTGGCAGAGCTCTTCAAGGGGGGCAACTAACCGATACCATGATTTCACTTGCAACCTGACGATACGCAACGCTTAGTCCAATCATATGATATAATCCATATACAAGGGTAACTGCTTGGAATCCAATGACTTGAAACATGGAGGGCGTTACCAATCAGACCTGAAATACTCGACCAAATCATACCCCCGTAAACGACTCTACGTACTTACTGCTAACCGACGCCTCACCGCTCAAATCCATACGTCGTACAAACAATGCGACGCATTCATGTTGTTTCCGTGGGCTGAAAAAACAACGACGACAACAACAACAACAACAACAACGACAATATGATTTGCAGCTACGCGGGAGACTTCTCGTGGGGCGTGATCGCGGGGGTCGGGGAGATGAGCTACGAGACAACCGGGCATCGCTACAAGGGCCGGTGGAAGGACAGCAGGAAGCACGGCGTGGGGACGTTCTGGTAAGACATGCGGAATGGAAACAACAAAAAGAACAAGAACGACAACGACAGCGACTAGATACTGCTGTGTGCGTCAGTCAGTTATAAGGATGTCTATATATTAAAAAAACACCCGACACATAGCACTTAAATATATACGGTACCAGGTAACAGGTATATAACAATACATATATATATATAACAGCAGTATGTCTTTTAAGTACTATTAATAGGGTATTTTGCACTAAACTTTGTAGCCAAAATGTGCGTATAGTCAGGGACAGAATGCTGTAGTACCCGTTTGCGAGACCCAGACAGGGGGGCGGTGTGCGCTAAATAAAACCATCTAAAGTACAGATTATTCGTATATACAGCGGTATAAATAATAATAAAAACGCTGCTCGTTCGTACTGTAGCTTCGTTCTTTCGTCTTTTTTTTATGCGCGTTTTCTATTTTCGTTCTTGTCTTATGTCCTTTGTTTTTAGTTTTTAGTTTATTTTTCGTCTTTATTTTTGTGTTCTGTGTTTCGTTTCTAGTTTCGCTGTTTTAGTTTTTTGTACAAGTTGTAGTGTTTCTGCGTCTGCTTGACGTGCCAATAAAAAACATTCTTAATTTTATCCAGCGACATCAGCGTCATCATCACCATCATCATCACCATCACGACCACCCCCATCATCATCATCATCACCATCATCATCATCATCATCACCATCATCATCATCATCATCATCATCATCATCATCATCAACATCATCATCATCATCATCGTCATCATCGTCATCATCATCATCATCATCATCATCATCATCATCATCATCATCATCAATTTCGTCATCATCATCATCATCATCATCATCATCAGCATCAGCATCATCATCATCAGCATCAGCATCAGCATCAGCGCCACCATCACCACCACCACCATCATCGTCATCATCATCATCATCACCGTCAACATCAGCATCAGCATCAGCATCAGCATCATCGTTAATATGATGATGATCATCATCATCACCATCATCATCACCATCACCATCATCATCATCATCATCACCATCATCATCATCATAAGCAGCAGCATCATCATAAGCAGCAGCATCACCATCACCATCACCATGACCATCACCATCATCATCATCAGCATCATCATCATCAGCAGCACACCCAGCGTCCGTCTGATTCTTCAGTTATTTTATTTTATTTTATTCAACTTTTTGAGTACTACTGCAGTATACAGCCACGTGGAATTTTACTCTACTGCAGCAATTCCAAGTAGGTTATCTCTCAAACGGAGGCGCCGTCCTTAAGGGGATTCAGAACAGAAACACGCTCTCGTCCGACATGCAAGAAGCGTTTAATATGTGCACTATAATATACACCACTCTTCGCAGAAAAATAGTGACCGTTTTCAGTACTATTACTTGACCAATACGGCGTTTCTATTCAGGAACAGAGTAGTGTGTCACGGATTGGCGATTACATAGCGTTTACACCAGCTCGTATATCGCTGACGCGTACACTCTACGCTCGACTGCCGATGACCAGCAAGACGCAGCCTATCTGTGCATCTCAGAAGCAAACTCGCGAGTTCTTCTGGCATGAGCTGAACCCGTACGAAAGCTCTTGTTGCCTCTCTCCTTGCTCTTCGTCGCTGCTTTTTCTGTGAATATAATACCATACTCGGTAGGTTGGTGAGATGGTCATTGATAGTCGGTTGCTTGATTGGTTGCTTGACTGGTTTGTTTGTTTGGTCGGTATGTTTGTTGGTTGGTTGGTTGTTTTTTGTCGGTCGGTCGGTATGTTTGTAGGTTAGCTGGTTGGTCGGTCGGTACGTTGGTTGGTTGGTTGGTCGGTTGGTTGGTTCGTTGTGTAGTCGATCGGTAGTTTGGTTGGGTAGTCGATCGGTAGTTTGGTTGGGTGCTGGTTGGTCGTTTGGCTGGTTGACCGGTTGGTCGGTTGGGTAGTCGGTGGGTCGGTTGGTGAGTTAGTGGAAATGTTGGTTGGTTGATTGGTTGGTCGGTCGGTCGGTCGACGTTTGTTCATTAGTTGGTTGGTCAGTTGGTTGATTCGTTGGGTAATCGATTGGTAGTTTGGTTGGTTGGCTGGTCGTTTAGTTGGTTGATTGGTCGGTTGGTTGGTCGGTTGGTGGGTGCGTTGAGACGTCGGTCGGTCGGTTGGTAGGTTGGTCCGTTTGTTATAATCGTTCGATCGTTTGGCTGGTCGGTCGGTTGATCGGTCGGTCGGTCGGTCGGTTGGTTGGGTAGTCGGTCGGTTGGCGAGTTGCTGGAAAGGTTGGTTGGTAGGTTGGTCCCATACTGTTCTCGAACAGCTACTGTAGGTGCATGGAGGACAATTCTTGTTACAATTTTCGACACCTCCCGCCCCCCCACTCCAGAGAAAGGATATAACTAAGGGTAAGCCTAGCGCTGAAAAATCAGGTGATATCGGAGAAACACGTGGAAGTTATACGGAGGTTAAGACAAGATATATAAATTAATTCGAGTTTCCACAGCCCAACGGACTTCGCGAAAACGCTGAAACTACGCTTTCGTCTAGGAGATCTGGACCTGCCAGAAAGCTGCAAGAGGTACTATTAATAGTATACCAGTCGCCGGTAGGAGGAGGAGGAGGAAGTAGATTGGCAGATGTGTCCTTGTGGCCTAGTAAGGATAGTACAACTTACAGAGTGGGAGAATGTGAAATGCATAGGCAGGAGCGGGATGTGCTAAAGGAGGAGATGAAGAAAATAGATGAACGCGACACGGAGGAGTTTCGACACGCTGTACTGTAGCGAGAAGACGATCGCTATCCTGGGAGATAGATGGTGGCCACAGACGGCGAAACAGGGGGGAAATTAAACTAGCCAAACATACTTCTACTAATCACAGACGGAAACAGCGTAAGGAGCGGTGCTGCGTCCCGAAAGGGGTGCGTGGTCAATGGCCAAATGACTTAAGAAAGCAACGACTGAGTACGCCCCCCCCCCCCAACCCCCCTCTCCCTCCCCAACCATCTCTGTAACCATTTCACAAAAATGCAGCACCAATGTTTAGTAATTACCAGCGTATCTCAAGAAATAACGGGCCGTTTAAACTGAAAATTAATACAGAAACAGGTCCCTGTATTTTAGGGCCGGAGTGGTGATCATTTTTTTTCTTGTGATTATGTACCCCCACCTCCCTGACAGCATTCCCTCCTGTCAACGCCTCCAAACTACTCCAACCACGCAATAATAAGGTAAAAATACCTGCACGCCTCGGAGACAGACCATCATCTGCAGATAGATACAGTACAGTAGTTCTCCACGTCATGTCATGTAGATGTATGATTCTCCATCCCAGGTCACCGGGTGGGACCCGTCGAAGGCTGGGCGTTCTACGGCAGCAGTAGTAGGACAAGTCTTTGCTGGCTTGGGATCTAAAAGACACAGATCCTGCACACAAAAAAACTCAAGTCGGTACGCTAGGGGGTATATATATAGACCTGAATGATTCATCTGTTGTTGATCCGTCTGTTCTGTCCCGTTGCGTGTAATTTTTGTTTTTGTAAACGTAACAAAAAAAATGACAGGTATTCCGACGGAAATATCTACCACGGCGAGTTCTGCGACGATGAAATTCACGGTAAGAAAATTAGTCCACGCCTCCGACTACATACAGATCATCTACAGGTCATCTACAGATCATCTACAGATAATCTACAGGTCATCTGCATATTCTTTGCATATGATTGCCACTTGACGATCTAGATCGTTCGGCGCAGACAGATATATATATATATATATATTTTAGATAGATAGATAATAGATATATAGATGGGCAGATGGATAGATAGGTATATATATATATATATATAGATAGACCCCTGATGAACGACCTGCATGATCTACACTAGGACGTGTTTACTACGAGGTTTGGATAATATGTCGCTCTACGGACCCTATACAACTGTAGTATATCACAACGGCAGGTTTCGTAGGATCCAGATGATCTACTGTAATTCCATCGTCACGCACCGGAGGGTTGGTGGGGATCTAGAGGATCTGTGTCGTGATTTCGCGACGACAGGAGTAGGGTCCAGACTATCTACATAGATGATCTGTCTGCGGATAGATCATCGTCAGCTGCTCGCGGCGGGTGGTAAACTTTGTGAATTGTTTTCTCCGCCGGTAAAATAAACGCAGGCGGGGGCAGAGAGAGGTGTTTTTCACATTCCAAACTTTTATTTTTCCCCCATCATCCTCTACCCGGCACATCCAGCGAGTATCCAGGCCGATCTTGTGCACGACCGGTAAAGGAATGTATCTACTCGTGCAAGATCTGTTGTGTCGCAAGAATTCAGAGACAGAAAATGCAGGCTGAAGGCTAAATGCACCGCTGCGGTGTTGCACTCGTGCTTGCTTGTGTGTGCGTGTGCGAAAGCAGGGCGGCCTTACACAAGCCCTGGCGAAAACAAAATCCACAGAAAATCGTACATGAGCGCTAGGGAGAAAGACAGAAAGAAATATAGCAAGGAACAAAAAAAACTATTTTCCTCACCTCCCCCCCCGCCCTCCCCCCCAATGTTGTATACAGTAATAGTCCCTGTATAGTGCCGGTCGAATAGTGGCAGCTGCTCGCTATTCCAGGGTGCCTGTGAGATTACTCTGCGCAGACGGGATTGACCAGTGTCGTGTGGCAGTGCGTGGAGTAGTGCCCCGTTGTCCGCGATGGTGCCGGTTTAGTTGGCTGGCGCATACCGACACTGTAAAGACACCAT
>JBBMHQ010090752.1:0-10728 GCA_037834295.1 Postelsia palmaeformis | reverse complement strand
CCATGAGACGTGATTTTGATAAAACCTGATCAGATATGGGACCAGATACCCCGAAGCCTCCGGATACAGTCATCTAATCACCTCATAAAAAAATGCATAAAATCCGGCCTGACCCAAGGGTGGGTCGGAGCCCCTGACGAATGCACTCCATTCAGAATTCATGACGCAGTTGCTGTTTTGGTCGATCGATGTCTGTCGAGGACTCAACATCTCGCCGCTTCGAACTAAGCATCCACCTGATTTTTTCTGGAGCCGATATTAGCCCAGTATCGACCCCAGAATTGCTAGGGCTGGGCCCTGGTATTTCCAGCCAGTACAGTATGTACTGGCTACGCCATTTTCCAGTACACTGGACCTGATCAGGGCACTGGTGGTCGCGGCGAAGCCGCGATCCCTGCCCCCCTCCGGCTGGTGAGGGGGCTCCGCCGGAGGCGCCCTCGGAGGGCCGCACTGAAGGCGCCCTGCTGGAGGCCCGTTTTTACGCGTTTGGGCTTCACTAGAGCTAAGAAAATACGTCGTTTTTGGACCTTTTGAAATGCAATTTGGGGGTAGATTGACCAAGAAGTAATACCAACAAAAGAACCAAAGCGAGCGAAGCGTGCGATGGACAGGAGTGGGCGGAAATACGACACACTGCAGCACGCGGCCTAGATACCGAAAAGGTGGGACGCGGGTTCAAAAACATGTTTGAAGTGTGCAGTACCGAATCGCTGCAATCTGCGAAATCGCGGCCTCAAAGACGTCAATATTCACGTGTACAAGGGGCTACGCCGGCGACCTGGACGGCCGCCGGTCGTAGACTTGAGTGGTGGGCGTATACTGTAGAGGAGGAGAAGGAAAAGGCTGAGACTCGATGCGAAGAGATCGAAAGCGTGCGCTCCACACTCCATGAACGTTCGAAAAGGCGGCCGAATGCTTACGAGTACTTGCTGACTAATCGATAAGCGGCGGAACGCCAGAAAGTGGTATAACTTCTACCTCAGGGGGTACGCGATGGCCTACAGCGCAGCTCCGTAGAAAGGTGCCGTCACAGCAGCTGCTGTACCAGTCCTACTGCAGCTGCACGTATCCGCAGCCACGTAGTACAGCTCCACTACAGTTGTCACTGTATGATAGCGTACATATACCCATAACTGCTGCTGCTGGCTGTAGGTGACATGCGATATCTCCCTCATATATCCCCGGCATGTTTTTCATGGATACCAGTTCTCACCTAAGCCTGGGTGGCATGCGCTATCGATTTCATCGATTTCTTAGACAGCCACTCGTGCAGGCCTCCACAACGGCGACGCCGGCCGGGTAGGTGACCCTCCCCATGGGTCGGAGGTCCGAGAGGACGTGCCGGAAAGAAAAACGCGAATGCATACACTCTGTCGAGAGACCATGGGCCAAAACACTGACAGGGCAGAGATTTTCGGAGATTCCTTCCTAGATGTCAACGTCAAGGCTTCGCGCGGGCGCCACGGCGCTGAGCGGGTGGATCCCTCGACGCCGGGGTGTTTAGGCGTGGAGGGGGAACGCCCCGGCAAATAAACCACGCGGAAAGACGGCCAGAGGCGGGGCAGATACGCCGACCAAGAACGGACCAGATAAGGCTGAGGATCATCATACGTATTTTTATATCCATTTATATTGTTCCAATTGTTTTCTCGGATTCTTCCCCGCGATGTCTTCAGTCTTGTGTGCTTCGCCTCCCGCTGGGACTGCCTCAGCCGGTCCCGACTCCCTTCTCCACTGGGAGCCGATAAAATTTCCAAACCAGCAGCAGCAGCAACAGCAGCAGCAGCGGTGGCGGGGCTCGACTCCACTTAGGGCTTGACTCCACGTGCACCGTCAGCATCCACACAGTCCAAGCCATCAGTGGTTGAGACGGCTTCGTCCACCGTGCTCACGGTCTCCCTCCCTGTCTCCCTCTCTCCCCTCTCTAGGTGTTCTGCGTGCCCTCTCTGCTCTTTACGCCGTGATTTGTTGTGGTTTTCCGCTGTTTAATGAAGCCTTATTGTAGGGCGTACGTACATAGTCCAAATGCTGGCACTCTGGCAGCTCCTTCAGCCAGTACAGTAGTACTGGCAGTACATACTGGACCAGGGTCCAGCCCTGGAAATCGCGATTCAGGTTGTTTCCTATGCGGTTCGATTTCGAGCTTCAGATCTGTAGTTTTCTATCCCAAAAATGAAAGCATCTGCTTATATGCAGTCTGAATATGCCAAATGTGACCGGATTTGTTTCCGATTTGAGAGTCCAATGGCTCAAGTCGTCATAATTTGGTCCAAAATCTGGCGGCCTGGGTCATCAGATTTTCATGTCGAAAAAGGGCAGGGCCTCCAAATTCAAGATGTTCTCCACGGCAGCAAGCAGCAGCAGAACGATCGATGAGTTGGATGGTGACACAGCTGTGCAGCAACGTTGCTTCGCGCCCGACGCGCGGCGCGTCTCTCCGTGGCCAAACTACAGTCGATTGGCGCGGGCTCGGGCCTAAATATCAAGAGAGGCGCACTCGGCGCGCACCTCTCCGTGGATACTTACTTGTAGACTACAGCAGCAGCAGCAGTCAGTCGCATTGTGAAATACAAAATACCGAGACATGTTCACGCTAGCGCACTCGGCACGTCTCTTCGCCGCCAGACCAAAGGCAGCCAGCGTTGACGCGGATGCTTGGGTCTTACGCGCAGTGCAGCGCACCACGCGCGTCTCTTCGCAGCGCCAGACCACAACAACAGCAGTTGGTCTCGGCGTTTGCTCGAATCTCTGCACGCACACTAAATCCGATTTTTCCGTAGAGGAAACAGCCTCAGAATCGGCAATTCGATGTCGATCTCCAACGACCGGGATATGTTCGGACATCAGGATGGAACATTACTTCAGGATGAAACGTACAAATGCAGACATCATTTCATATAACCGCTGGAAAGATACCAAGGTTTTTTTTTTCTTCTCTTATTTCTGGGTTGGGTAGAAGTGACCACAAAGTACAACCTCGCGAAATTTTGTGTCGTACGACTTCGCATTGCCTCTCACCACCGCAGAAACAACAAATCGAATTCCTACCCGCACCGTTAACGGCCGAAATAGGTGAAACCCTTATGCGACAGTGAATGGCGAAGCAGGACCCTAGGACCCCGAAAAACCGTGATGGTGCCTTGTGGTGCTACCTACCCACCCCAGAAACGAAAAAAAAAGTTGTCTCCCTTAATATCTTTTGAGCAATTCCCATTTTTTCGCACTCCATCCTGAAGTAATATTTCACCCTGAAATCCGAAAACACCCTGCCACTGCAGTACGTATATACAACGCGTCAAAACCAGGCACGCTCATCATTCGTGGTGCGTCATGAATCTTGAGGTTGCTTTGTGGGCGGGGGCGCGTAAGCGGCAGGAACCTTGTACCTGCTAAAATGTAGAAGTATTGCTGTACTGTAGATCGTACATACTGCTACTGTTTCATTTAAACGCGTCGCATCTCATGCTGTTCATCATGAGCCTTGTGTCCCCGCCCTATTGCACCCAGATAGGGTCCCGACAGGGGAGGCACTGTCCTGCTCCAGTTGCAAGCAGGAACAGGGTTATGATGGCAGTTTCAAGTGTGTCATGTGGTATTTACGCCGCAGAAATACCACATAACACACTTACAACTACCACCGCAACCCTGCCCCTGTTTGCAATTGGAGCAAGACAGTACCTCGCCTGTTGGGACCCGATCAGGGTCCAATGGGGCGGGGACGCAAGCCTCACGATAAACAGCATGAGGTGCGAAACGCTTGAATAAAAAACAGAAGCAGTGTGTGTTTTCTCGTCAGGTACGAGTGGTAGACGGCAGTATCGTATTCCGTACCACACGGGTAGTAAGATAACACCTCTCCCGGTTGTGATTTCTAAAGCTGGGTTTCTCGATAACGGGGAGGCCGTACTGAATACACCGCGATGCGTCTGTGCAACCTTCTCGACGAGATCCAGAGCCACCATTTTCGCCGTGGGTGCTCCCATGCTTTGGATCGGATCGAAATATTATGAAAAGCAGTCGCGATCTTGCTCGATCTCAATCTTGATTGAGGATCCAGAGTCGGGGAAAATAAAGAGCGATCTCGATCTCTGGTAGACCAGGAAAACCGAATCGGCAATGCGATCTCGATCTCTACACTGCAGATAGCATACTGCTGCTGTTATTCGAACGCTTCGCACCTCAGGCTGTTTATCATGAGCCATGCGTCCCCACCCTATTGTATCCACATCGGATCCCATTAGGGGAGGCATAGCCCTGTGATGGCAGTTACAGTAGTTGTAGGTGCATCACGTGTCAAGTGAATATTTCTGCAACTCGTGTACGGTTTACACATACCCCCTGTACAGTACCTGGTATATAACCCGTGGCCTGATCCGCTGCTCCTGCTGTTCAAATAAATGCTTATTGGGACGACCAGGTCCAAAAAAAAATGCTTCAACCGATGCACAGTGCAACATCATCGGCAAAGTAACGTGATCGGGCATCGCGGTAAGAGTCTCTTGTGCCTTCTCAACGCAGTCCTTGTGTCCGGCTCGGATCTTGTAGCACAGCTACAACTGAATAAAAAAATGGGCGGGATTTCTTTTACAGTTGTAAGGAAATGCAGACTGAAAACAATACGTAACAAACGCCACACGAATTTTGAGGTTTATGAACTCGATTTCCAAGTTTAACCTCCGGCTTTATTCAAGGCTCGTAAACTCGATTTCCACCACATTCTCCCTCACTAAACCTGACTTATCTCTCCTGGCGAGTGAGTCAGGAGCCGCGATGAGACTCTTAAGTACCCAGGTTTACCTCCGACTATCGGTACCGGATTCAATATGCAATGGTCACATTACTCTCATAGTTCCTTCCTGGGTTTTTCAAAGTGAGTGAGTTTTACAGGTTCTTGAACATAAGATATTCACCTCTTTTTTTTCCGGGGGGTGAAAGCGATAATCGAACCACGGGACCTCGCTCTTCATAATCTCAAGCCCTGCCTGCGACGCCATTGCAAAAAAAATGTAGACGAACAATATTAAATAACGAACCCTACTCGATTTTTAGGCATACCAGGAACGTATAAATCCGATTTCCACCACACATGTAGAGGGGGGTTTCAACCACCTGTAAAAAAATACCTGCCCTATTCGGGGGAAACTTGTTCAAATATGAACGAAAAAAACAAGGCTTATCACAGAAACTGAGAATCGTGACGGGACGGAACGGGACAGATTTGACTTCTTTGGCGGGAAAAAAACGACAACGGGACGGGACCGGACGGTGAAATAAGGACACATAAAAAGTTGGCGGGACGAGACAGCGGGTGCATAATTTCTCGACGGGACGGGAAGGTAGAATTCAACAGGGCAGATTTTCACGACGGGACGGGAAGTGAATATTATTTCCCTGGGCGGGACGGGACGGTAAATATTTTTTCTCACGGCGGGACGGGACGACAATTCTATTCGTCCTCGGGGGGGCGGGACGGTAAATATTCGTCTGCTGAACGGGGCGGTGGACATATTTTCTTATCTCCCGCTGCAAGGTCGGCGCGGTTGTACATGAGGAATTTCCCGCACTACTGGTGGTTGCGCGAAGGGAGCCGTCCCGACGCAGATGTTTTTCTTCTGGACTCGCGGCCCAAGCTCCGAAAAGCTGCCACTACACGGGCGACGTCTTCTTCTGATGTTTTCCTACCCCTGCCCCAAGCACTGTTGTTGCGGTGCCAGCTTATGGTGGCTGTTCTGATGTGATTGTTGTGCTTGCGCTGTGTTTCTGGTGATTGTGGCGGTGGTGGTGGAGGCGGTGGAGGTGGTGGCGGCGGCGGTGGTGATTTCAGTGCCGCTGCTAGTCGACCGACCCCTCTCGTGAGATATGCATCCATGGCGTCCGTGCTGGTCACACCAAAGATGTTAGGACACAGCAGTTTCACCCCTTGACAGACAGCAACTTTGCCATGATATGCCTTGACTGACACCAAACTCCTAGATTTGAATTTGGAACACTCGGCCCTACATCCTTGACGGCGCACGTTTTGAGTCCCGCTTGATGACATATATGTCTCCTGACTTCTGATTTATTTTTGGGCCACACCAGCACTGGTGTAGCCGTGAGTTGAGTGGTCTCTGTGCTGTTTGTGCGGTGGCGAGCTTGTGGCTGTGGTAGGGGTGGGTGGGAATATAAAGTATAGAGGTTTCATAACAAAAATGAAAAGAAAAAAAACACCACCAGGTATGCTCGTACCACTTAGCCCATCGTAACGAGAACCTGTGTTATGTTATCGTAATCCGCCGAAAAAAGTCGTTTGATTTGATTTGCATCTGATCGGTCGAAAAGTGAATCACCAAGCAGGCAATCTGGCACTTGATTCGAATTAAACGAAAAAAACGAATTCGACTGAAGGTAGTTTGGAGCTTTTTTTGCTCTTCGTGCTGTTCGAGGAGGGGAGTACGTCCAGCTCGACGTGGCATGCTCCTGAAACCGAAGCAGTCCACGCAGGCTGCACGGGTGAGAGCCGGAGCAGCCGCAGCGCGAGGTCCGACGGCCCCTAGCACAGAGAAGACCATCCGCGGCGCTTCAGAAATATAAAAGGCCATCGCAGATCCAGTTTCCCATCCCTCTTTGCCTCGTAAACCACACGAGCACCGACCAGGTCACGACTTCGCTCAGAAGTTCGGTCGCTGTTTCCTCGTCGCTGCTGCCTGCGTGGGGCTTCGGGGCTGCGCCAGCCACCCAAGATGTCCCGAGAGCGATGGCCTTTTCGGCGGTGCCGGCAGAAACGGTCGAGCGCTGACCGCGGCGCCCCGGGGAGGACGCTCGTCTCGTTGGTTGCCCTCCTGTATTCGTTAACTCTTGTGCGCGATTCGAGTTTTTGAACATACGCTATTCCTCGGTAGGGCCCGAAAGCATTTTTTATTCAAAATAACCTTCAAATCAAATCGAGCTCATTTTTTTCTGTGAGAGCATCATAAAAAATGTTTCTCGTTAAGACGGGCCCTTACTGGTTGGTAGTATTTTTTTTCCTTCGTGCTTCGTAATATCCATGCTTACTTTTATTTGGATATATTAGAACAAAACATCAACCAGTTTCTGATCATCAACAATGCCAGCACAGCTTGTTCTGCTGAAAAAAAAACAAGTAAACGTGGCCGCACTGTCATACCAGGTATTGTATAAGAATGATGAAAATACGTCAGCTGTGAGCTGGATTGGTCTATTGAATAGTTGATAGGTACGAGTACTCAATATTGCAAGCTGCGTAATATGCCTCCTGCTTTATCTTTCATTCATAATGTGGGAAATGTGTACAATGTATAATAACATATGCCGGCGTCCCCGGTGGCTTGGTAGGTGGTCCGCGTGCCTATCAAAACCAATTTCGTGGTTCAAGTCTCACCGAGTGTTTTTTCTTGCGTAATATAAATTGACCAGCGGGAAGCGCGAGAGCGTGAGTTAGCTACATTCGATGAACATCGACGAGTAGTGGGAATGCTGAACCCTATGCGCGACAAAAAAAAGAAAGGCATGTACCGGGGGGGGAGAAGGGCAGACACCTGTGACCACAACTTGTCCAGAAGGTAGTCGAGGGTAAAAGCTCCTACAAGTTAGGCTGGAAAATTATAATGAAAAAACGATGTGTATATATAGGAATTACTATTGAAGTTCAGGGTGTGTCTGAACAGAATCGGAAAGCACAATCGAAAATCGAATTCATTTCGATTTCTATAAAAAAAATAGGCGAACGTCCAAACAAACTCGAAAAGGAAAAATAGAAATCCAGGCGAGAAGCAACGGAGAGCACAATCTACTCGGGCTGTTCGCAAACGACTGCTGTGCACACATGCCGGCAATCTAGCGCTCGGCAACACAGATCCACCACAGAAGCAGGCAAACGCGACGGTCATTCGATTCCGGGACGTCGTTGGGCCTCCCATGGAGGTGGTGGCGCGTCTAACGTTGAGGCCCCAATACCAAACTTGAAATTATGATGAGAACGAACTTCCGACCCCGTTCTCGAGGGTAGCATCCAGGTTTTTCCTCAAAATATGTCCGCTTTGGCTCGCACGCCGGGAAGCAAAGGACCGAGAACGTCGGGGCTGGTGTTGTGGTTCGCCTGCCGGCTGTTTACGGGGGGTCTGTGCGACTGTGTTGCCGTGTTATTTAATAGTTATGGGTTGGATGCTGTGTACGGCGGTCCGGACGTGATATCTTGACGTGGCTGCCCTGACCAGTAGGACGCGCTGAATTGCTGCTGGTCGTGCTTTCGATTTTCTTTTCGATTTCCAGCCGTCAACTATTTGATTTGGCACTGGTTTGTAAATCGTTAGTTTTGTCGGAACCTAACAAACGAAGGGGATTATGGTTCTCGACCAGGGATCGACCAGGGCTCAGCTCCAAGTTTATTTTAATTTCGATTTCCGATTTCGATTCTGTTTGGACACGCCCTCAGTTCAACTCGAATTTTCTTGATATTTTTTTTCGTAATTCGTAGTGGGAATGGATGAGAACAGATAGCCACGAATGCATCTTGCGGGGGAAGAGGCAAGTTATGTCCGCCAGAGGCGGTGTCACAACGGGACGGGACGATAATTCACAACGGGAGATATTTTATCGGCGGGACGGGACGGTCTTTTTTCGGTGTCACGGCGGGACGGGACGGTCATTTTTTGGTGTCGCGGCGGGACGGGATGGGATTTTTTCGGTGTCACGGCGGAACGGGACGATAATTTCCAACGGCAAAGGTTTTATCGGCTAGACGGGACGATAACTGACGACAGTCAGCAATTTTTTCGGCGGGACGGGACGGCGGGACCATTTTGACGGCGGTTTTACTGTCCCGTCTCGCCGTTATCGTCCCGCCAAAATACCGTGATAAGCCTTGGAAAAAACGAACCAAAAATGAATGTAGTGCGTGTCGTGTAGGATCTCTGGATCCGTTTTTTTTTAATCATGGTGGCATGGCGAAGGCTGCAAACTGGGCACGCATAGAGAGTTAAAGCCCGACGACCACAAGGCACGCCCGAATCTTCCACCGCACAACTTTTTTTCTTGTCTATGAAAAACCGAGGGTGCATTCTCAGTGCGGCAAGCACTACAGCAGTAGGTATACGAAGTATTGCATTCACAACCCTCCAAGCTCCATGTAGGACGAACGATGCTCCACCTTCTTCGTCAGATAGGAGGGTTCATAACTCTAGGCGTAGAGTGTACACTGGCGTTGCGTTTCTCTGCTCCTGGAACGATGCACGCCGAACGAGAGCACCCTCCCCGTGGTCAGGGCATACCGTTTCGCGTAGCAAGTGTAAAAAAACACGGGGCATTAGACGCCAGCTATCTTCCAGGCTGTCTTCTATAACGGGTCGTGCGTATACCCGTCTGGGTATACCCACAAACGGACAAAAACATATTCTGAAAGCTGCCAGAGCGTGGCTTTATTCAACAAATCCTCAATGTTGAGGTTTGTCCGTTCGCTTTTCTTTTTTGGGGGTGCGACGCGTGCACTGAACCGATTCAGACACGCTCGGGATTGATAAACGCTTGCTATTTTTGCGCACCGTCCTGTACTGCTCGTGTCGAAAGCCGTGCCGAGATCGGAGACCTAGGCGGTAGTGACTGTCGTAATAGGTTGCCAAATGCTTGTCACTGAAGAAAGGAAACAATACGCAGACACTGAGACTTTGGACTCAACCCTCCGAGCTCTCTCGAGCACCAAGTCACAAGCACCAAGTCACACACACGCAGATTTGTAGCTGCACCACGAGCGAACGCCACCACTACCACCACTACCACCACCACCACCACCAGTAGCTATATCGAAGATGCCCAGTCTGGCAATAGTCCTATCCTGGTGGTGTTGATACTGGTGGTGGTTGCAACAGGTGGCAGGTGATGACGGCGGTGATGGTGGTGTGTGCCTCGCCTTGCGCTGTCTCTCGAGAACGAAGAGGACAGAGTAGCACAAACCAACACCACACCACCACCACCACCACCAAACACCACCTCCACCACCACCACTAGTAGCTATATCGGAGATGCCCAGTCTGGTAATAGTCCTATCCTGGTGGTGTTGGTCCTGGTGTTGGTCCAGGTAGATAGCTGGTACCTGGTATATATAGCAGCAGTGCTTGGTACCTTGTAATGAGGAGCTGTTGAGGCGAGGAGGGCGCTAGCCCGACGAGCCTCAATAGATGCTCTTTTATAACGGGTCGTGCGTATACCCGTCTGGGTATACCCACAATCGGCCAAATAATCTTCTGAAAGCTGCCAGAGCGTGGCTTTATTTAACAAATCCTTTATGTTGATGTTTGTCCATCCGTTCGTCCGTCCGTCCGTTCGCTTTTCTTTTTTGGGGGTGCGACGCGTACACCGAACCGATTCAGACACGCTCGGGACTGATAGACGCCCGCTATGTTTGCGCACCATCCTGTACTGCTCATGTCGAAAGCCGTGCCGAGATCGGAGACCTAGGCGGTAGTGACTGTCATAATAGGTTGCCAAATAATTGACACTGAAAAAAGGAAACAATACAGAGTCACTGGGACTGGTAGTGACGCCCTCTCGAGCAGCAAGTCACAAGCACCAAGTCACACACTCTCGCAGATTTGTAGCTGCACCACGAGCGAACGCCACACGACCACCACCACCACTAGTAGCTATATCGAAGATACCCAGTCTGGCAATAGTCCTATCCTGGTGGTGTTGGTATTGGTGGTGGTTGCAGCAGGTGGCAGGTGATGACGGCGG
>JBBMHQ010090751.1:0-23341 GCA_037834295.1 Postelsia palmaeformis | reverse complement strand
GCAACCTGCAACATTTGCTGAGCGCCACTCTTGAGTAACTGCGTGAGGGCGTCTGTAGTGATTGTCTCTCGACCTTCGTGAGCTTTCGGCGTCAACGCGCAAACTTTTCGATTATTAGTCTATCAGCGATTCTTACTTGCCCACCGGATAATTCCATGGCATCCATTTTTCAGGCGCTGCTCTCACTGCCAGCTGATTACGCTGAAGGCATTGCAGGTAGTCAAACGCATTAGCATCACATTCCGTGCATGTGGCAAGCACCGACGTAATAACGTCTGAGACGTCAGCACCGTTTTGTGTCTTAAAGAACAACGAGTTCTTCCTCACACGTACTATCATTTTGATTAGGCGTTCGATTTCATTGTTATCCACTGGCGAGTTAACGATTCGGCAGAAGGCACTCAGACCATCAAAGTGGCGTATCACGTAGGCCATGGCTTGACCCAAATTACTGTTGGGTTCCACCGTTCCAGATTCAGACAGATGGTGCTCACACCATTGCTTGAGTTGGTTCATCTGAGGCAACGAGTGCTCTTGGTGGTATGCCAGTCGTTGCTCAGGGTTAAGTCCCTCGCGCTTGCAGTGCGCCTCATTGGCCCACACCGGCTCGTAGAGCTCCAATGCTAACGTGACCTCGCCCGGATGCTGATCCATCAGTTCGGCGAACCCGCGCCGCGAATGCACGTTACAAAGTGCCTTGTCGTAGTCAACCTCGGTGACGTGATTTGAGCTCAATGCATCGCTCATCAGCACCGGCTTTGGTAGATCAAGTGCGCGCGCACGCAGCAGCTCATCAAACCACTCGCCAGCATGACCAATGTTTGTTTGGAACAGCACCAGGCGTCTTATCTTGTTGAGTGGCGGGTCGGTCCCAGGTTCGTCGATAGCACACTCTGCCAGAGCCGCCGAGGTGTAAACACCGCTACGCCACTGTTTTTTTCCACAGCGTATCTTTTCAATCGGCACCTTGTTCAGAATCCGGTTGGTGGTGTCGTCCAGATAAAAGCGTTGGGCATTGGCTGCCAACGCTTTGAGGTGTTTGAACACCGGCTGACAAGCATCGCTAAGCTTCTGGCATTGGTCAAATTGTGTAGAGGCCGCAATGTGTACACCGTATAGCTGTTGAAGCGTCTCTTGACGGTACAGCGGACTACCGCCGTAGTAGCGTTGTATGGCCATCATGGCAATGGCAGAGAATCCGTATTGCTGATCGCTACGTCCATCGGCTTTCACCTCGGCAGGCAGTTCGGCAGAGAAGATTTCTCCGCAACCGTTGCATCTCAGCTGATCAATAATATGTTGCTCGCGTGTAAACGGCGAGTGAGCTGTAATGCGCAGCAACGTTACAGGGTTGTACTTGTAAACACGACCCAACGTGCAGCCTGGGCAGCTATCGCCCTTGTTCAGGCCATCCACGGCGTGACGATGCACGGTTGGTTTAACTTGTGGATTGTTTGATCGCGGCTTACGAGTACCCTTGCGACCATGAGTGCCTTTGACGCGCTTGGGTTTACTGGCTTGCTTCTCACCTTTGTCACCAGTGCGCAACTTATCAAGCTTCTCGGATGAATTAACCATGCCAAGCAATTTCTTCAGCTTGGTTAGCGTCAAATCGTTCTTGCTGAGCCGCTCCTGCATGTTCGCCAACATCACGATGGCGTTCATCAGCACATCATAGTCCTCGCCACTGAGCGCCAGATTGTGATCACGCGCCTCTTGGATACGCTGCATCAAGCCATCCAGCTGCTCTTCGGTAAGCTCACGCACGGCGGGGGCTTCAGGTTTGGTTGGTGTCTGGATACTCATCGAATCAAATCGTTGAATGTGACTTAACCATAGACGATTCTGGCTGATTTGGTAGTATGTGTTCCATCGTGTTAGCACGGTGAGAATCAGAGCCCTGCCAAGGCTCGTCGCTGATGATCTGGCGAAGCTCACGTGCGCTGGTAGTGCTTAAAGCACACTGGCCTGAAGGCCAGTGTTTGAACTTGCCTCGCGACAGGCGCTTTGTCATCAGCCAGTACCCGGTACCGTCATAGCTCAATGCGCGTATCATGGTTCTAGCGCGGTTTATAAACACATAAATGGTGCCGTCACGTGGCTCCAACAGCAGCTGGTTTTTGCAAAGCGCGACGAAGCCGTCCACGCCCTTGCGGAAATCTGCAGGTTCTACACCGAGCTGAATACGTGACTCGTGAGTGAGTAGAATCATGCGCTTTTCTCCAATGAATTAGCCACCACCAACACCTGGTTGAGCGAGGCTCCTTGCAGTACGCTAACCTGCACACCATTGGGTAAGCTGATCAGTATCGCAGCCTCTGCAGTTAGTGGCTCTGTTGTGACAGGCGCTGGCAGATCGTCCGGCAAGCTAACAAACGCTGTCGTGCCTAACTCGGATTCTTGTGCAGCCCATTGCTTCAAGGTTGAGCTGTTGAGCCCCAACGTCTTGTAGATAGCAGACGGTCGATGATTTTCTAGTAATGCCACTGTCAGGGCACGCAAGTGCTTAGGCGTTGAGCGGCGTGATGTACGATGTGATCGCCAGTGTTCAAAGGCGAGCTGCACATCAATTAGCGAAGGTTCGTGTTGCGGGTGTGAAAGGCTCATCGAGTTCTCCAGCGTTTTTCCGTGTTGGCTTGGAGAACAAGTTAATCAGATAATCACCAAGAATTTGCGCGCTGCTGCCGTAAGCTCACAATCGGGCAGAACGAGATCTGCGCATGGGCAAAGTCAAACAGAAGGTCAGCGGCTGTTTCCGCAAGCAGCAATACGCTGAAGCTTATTGTCGTATATTCAGCTACCTGCAAAGCTGTTTGGCTATATCTGACAGACTCACCTCTGCGACGGGGTGAGCAGTTACGAATTTACTTTAAAAGTCGCTCGAATTTCTCTCTCAGCATAAGGAAGTTGGTGCGACCGTCCATATCTTTTTTTGCAGTTAAAATCATATCTGTCAGGTCTGAATCTGTTAGTGAAATTATCCATCCGCGATCATCTTTAGCTGTATCTATGCAACGTTTTTCAAATAGTGCTTCGTCTTCGAGAGAACGACAAACCATTAAACCTACACGTCCCCGGCTGGGGGAAAATCTTCCGGCAAGCTGATCTAATTCGGGGTTGCCAATTTCTTTCCCATAATTCTTGCACTCAACGAACACAAGAGCGCACGGGTAGTGAAGAGATAGCCAATAGAAGAAACCACTTCGTGATTCATTACTGTAGGTGATATCAATTCGTTTTCTACGATCATGAATATCGAATTGTTTTTCAGGCCGGCACAGTGCAGGATAGAATAAAGAAGACAACGCCCTTTCTATAACGTCTTCATATGCTGTAGCACCATCCTTTCCTGGTGGTATTGCATGGAGTTCATCTAATAAGGAGTCCCAATCAGGTGGAGACGTTCCTTCTATTTCGGCAAACTGTTCATGCTCAAGTGGAGGCGGAGGAGACTTGTTTTTTGCATCTTTGTATTCTGCTAAAATTCTTGTTCTTGGAATTGTTTGATCAGTGGATGCGATCTTGTCTGCACCATATTTTTCCATAAGAGCAATTTTGG
Organism: Postelsia palmaeformis; assembly: GCA_037834295.1. NCBI lineage: Eukaryota > Phaeophyceae > Laminariales > Laminariaceae > Postelsia > Postelsia palmaeformis. The sequence continues at coordinate 19,782 of JBBMHQ010090751.1, read as the reverse complement.
TTACTCTCGGAGTCCCATCAGCAAGCATGGTTACCAAAGAAGAACCCGAGGCAATTTCGTCTTTTTGCATTTCGGGGAGCAAATAGTGCCGATAATACTCTTCGTGCTGATAGCAGAGTCTCTGCATAACAAATATCTTCGGTACAAATATCAGTGCGCCTGTTGGACCATCGGGAAGGTTCACAAAGCTTTGATCCCATGTTTCCGTCGTAGAGTTCCAAATTGGACCCGAGGCCATATCCGGAGTCGTTTGAATACCATAATATATACACATGTCCTGTGTATATCGAATCAGTGGGCCGCGCAAGATGTTGCATAGTGCGTCCGAGATCATGTCCACGCCTATTCCTTCAATGAATAAGCATGTGTCTTCAAGGTCGGTCAACAAACCAGATTTTGATGCTTGGCTGTTAGCTAAAGCATTCCAAACCGAACCTGCCGACTCTCGGCCAAATGCCCTTCCTTGAGATTTCCCAGAAGAAAATCCCAAATGATATTCATTCTGTTCGTTGAGGCAATTGAGTAGTGATTGAGCTTGTTCGTGATTTCCATCCTTGACATGTCGCAGTACCAATTCAAAGTAATGCTGAATTAGAGACTTACACTCATGAGCCCAGCTCGACTGCAAACTCTTTATTGCACTTGGCGTGAGGAATACCGCAAGATCTGTATTCGTAGGTACATCTACGAAATCAAGATATGGCTGAGATCTATTTAGTCCGAAGTACTCAGAAATTCGAATTTATTGGAATCTTCCCCGTAATTTCTAACAGCAGCGTTCAGCTGCATTTGAGTTTTCGCGACCAAAGCGGCAGCGTAGGAAGTGAAGAATCAAATGACAGCTGCAACGTTTTATTAGCTATCGCTATACTCATAGTTGGCCCGCGGAATCACGGAGCCATGTATCTACGAAAGTCGTGAAATCGTTGTATACAAGCTCATCATATTCGATATGAGCTTCCTCACACAACATGGGTAGGGCAACAAGAAATTCCTCATATCGCTCGTAAATTTTCGCGCCTCCAGGAAGGTTTTCTCGTTTGGACGCTGTCCTGAGCCATTTCCGCACTTCCGAAATCAATCGCTTTGGGTCTCCATTATGTGCACGTATATCCTGACCTGCAATATCAGACAGAAATTTTTGATACCGATATTTATCTGTATCAAGTATCAGGCAAACTTTGCTTCTTTGCTGCCCTGTTCCGAATTTTCGGGCGCCCAAGAACAGTCCAAGCTCTAGGGGCATGTTAAACCGCGGCAGTTTGTTTGGCTTACATAACTCTGTTCGGCTTATATCATGTATCCCATATTTACATTTTCCTATTATTTTGTGTATTTTATCAATTCGAGTGTCGCCTCCGTCTTCCTCTTCGAGAGCGCAACGAGCTACAAAACCACAGTCATGAACTGCAAAGACGGCTGCATATAGCAACTCATAGTAGTCATCGTCAAAAGGGCAATTAATAAATACATTCGTCGTGTATCCTTTCACGCTGGCCATTGTCTATCCTCTCATCTTCTTTTTTACAGTTCTTACGGCTTTTTTTGCAGTCGCCCTAGTAACTGATCCAGTACGCGCTGATTTCTTAACGGTACGCTGTGAAAGCGCACTACCAGCAGCTGATTTCGATGTGGCCGATGTCCTTCCATCTCTCAGTACGGATGACGCGGCCGTTGCTGCATTTTTCGATGTAACTCGCTTCGGAGTATCGACCTGAGACAATGAGCTGCCTGCAGCAGTTTTCGTTTTCTTGCTTGTAGCCTTTGAACGAAGTGAGGTCGAGGCGCTAGAAGCCGCCTTTTTTTGCGTAGTACGAGCTTTCTTTTTCGCGGTCATGATAGTACCTTCCAATAATAATTGATAACACAATTATACTACTGTGTTCGCATGAAATCGATCTCAAGAGAGCTAACAACAACGCTAAGGTGCATTTGCTGCCGACGTATGGCTGTGAGGCACTCATCGTTCTGCGGCGGCTGCAAATGACAGCTTCAGCGTTTTGTTAGCTGCCGTCATTTTTTATTTGTCTACGCCGAGTAACTCACGCGACTAAACAATGACTACGTTGCCGAAGCAACTCCCTACCCTATAATTCTCGGGCTCCAGTATCCTGTTTTCCGCCGATGATGAGCGATCGCAACAATCTAAATATCGTCGCCTTTCATTCTGTAAATAATACTATGGGGAAATCGCGACAACAAAAATCGTCGGGTTCCCATGTCCAGCTGTTTCCATCTGCTAGGTGTAATTATTATTTGTTCAATTGCCCACACAATTTCGTCGGAGAAAGCTAAAGCTAGGGCATTACTTTTGTCTTTATAATAATCCTGCGTTTCGTAGAGCTCTTGGCGAGCCGCTGGGTGAAAGGAATAGCTCAAGGCCTAACAGCACCTATACGCTCATACATCTCTCGTTTTACATCTTCCCAAGGTATTAGGTCGACGTCACCATTGTCGATCTGAGTAATTCGTGATTCTATCTCTGCGGTCCAAGCTTGCTCAACGTCAGGATCTCTTTCAGAGTCGAGGCTCTCTAGTAGTGGACCTGCCAAGTCCGCACGCTGCTTTTCATCCAGCGTCGATGCCTCGTCGTAAAGCTCTTTGACTGTCTTTGACATTTCTTGCTCGCCTTCTCAATGTGCTTTCATGTTACGAACATACTGACCTAGTAGCAAATTCCGCTCAGGCAGTTAACACCAGCAATGAGCTGAACTTGAGGCTGATGCGACGAAGCGACAGCGCAGTCGTGGCAGGGTCAAGTTACAGCTCCATTGTTTTGTTATCTTACGTGTAATCACCTTGAAAAAATCTCGGCCGTTTCTCTACCGGATTCGTCAGGCTGCCACTTTCCCTTGCTTCGTCTGGTCTGCTCGACCTGCAAGCAATCCGCTTATCGATACATCCTCATCTAACGACTCCCAGTGAATCCCTTGCGGACTTAGTGAGAAGTTCTCCAATTCTTCTTTTGAAGCATTCAGGAGGCGTGGAAACCATGCCAATGGAACGCCAATTGTACGCCCGTCAGTTAGTTCAACCCACATGGAATCGTTATCAAATCTGACCTCTTTAGCTGAAATACTCATTCCATCTATCCTCAATAATATTTCTGTTACTTTTCACGATACCCAACAACTTTCTTAAGGTTTTTGCATCGAATCCATCGCTTCTATCCAGAACAATTTCTGGACTGAGCCAAAACTTCGCTTCCGCACCAGCTTTCTGAACATGTTTGTGCATTGGCTCGAGAGGGCTTCCTTCATTTGAATAGAAGAAGAACCTATATCCTTCCAGCCTAAATACAGTAGGCATCTATTTGTCTACTCCATTTAGTTCCTTACGTAAAAATCTCATTTGTCATCAAGTTTTCGGTTTATGACTAAGCACACCAAAATAATTATGCTGCAGTTTTTAGAGGATCAAGTCCTAGGCGGGCGGCCATGGCCACTAAAGCATCTATTGTCATTCTATCGATACGCCCATTACACACATCATTAACACGAGTTCGTTGAACCAGCATAATTTCCGCTGCCGCAGCCTGTGTGAGTTTACTCTCATCGATATAGTCAATGATTGCATTCATTAGCTTAGACTTGATGCGCAATTGCATAGCATCGGCAGGATCATCAGCTAGCTCACTTAGCATAGAATCTGCGGGTTTGGTTCTCATGAGGAAGAGCCTTTTTTAAAGGGGATCAAGATTTTCGTGGATCAAGAGAACAGTCCATCAGCTCTTTTATCAACGTATACAATATTATACGTCACCCGATTCCTTGTCAATGGCAAGTCGACAATGAAACTTTTGGGAACATTGGAAATAAGGAAGATAACAGCCGCAATAACATGAACTTGAGGCTGGCGCGCTAAAGCGGTAGCGCAGGCGTGGCAGGGTCAAGTTACAGGTTCATTGCTTTGTTCGATACACGCATTTCCCCGTTACCAAGTCACCCTCTCAAGGCCATCTACATAATCAAAATGTGTGTCTCTTGACAACAAAGGTAACGAGACCGCCATTGCGCACGAAGCAATCCAAATATCGTTTTCTGGTATCTTTTTGCCAGATTTTTTAATTTTGATTTTATTTTCCCGAACTCATAATCTGCGGACTCTCCGCAACTCATTGACTCGCAGACGGAAGCAAATTCTTTTAATATTCTAAAGTTGCTATCCTGATGAGCAGATTCCATTGCACCGTAGACCATTTCACCAATAACGATCGTTGGCAAAATTAATTCTGGAATTAGCTCGATCTTTCTTGCTGCCTCAACATCACCGTTGATATAGGCAATTACAGAATTCGTGTCGAGAATTACACTTACCATCCTGTCTGCTCTATCTGCTCACATCCCTCATGAATCGCCACACGCATTTCCTCAAGATCCTCCTTGGGAATTGCGCCTACCAGTCCGCGTAGCTTTTTGTTTCGAGCACTGAGAACATCATTAGATCGCAAAGACTTAGTGTATGCGAGCACACGAGCGACGTCCTGATCATCAAGACTCTCTATTTCGCTGATTAGCTCAGGGGGTATCGGCTTATTCACGGATTATGGCCTCGTGCATTCATAAATCCATTATAACAGTGCTGGAGTCACTGCTGCTTACCTGAATTTACTGCGGATAACACGACTTCAATCGCTGAAGACTTGAGTGAATCGAACAGCGACGTTAAGGTGAAATTGTGGCCGGTGCGTACTCTGAGGTACTCACGGTTACGCGCCGGCCGCAATTTACAGCTTCAACGTTTTGTTAAGCGACAGATTTTTAGCGAAGGTCTACAAACACTTCAGGGTGTTGCTCGGCTACACGTAATAATGATTTTGCCGGGCCTTGTGGCTCTCGTCGCCCTTGCTCCCAATCTTGTATTGTTCTTGTACTAACGCCCATCAAGCTTGCGAAAGCAACTTGAGACAACGATAATTTTTCACGTATTTTTTTTACAGGTGATGGGTCTTTCAGTTGCCTTGTCACCAACGCATTACCTTGACCTTTCTTGAATCTTTTTATTTCTTTTATTCCATCAAGAATTTCTTGTCCGATGTTCTGACTACTCATCATCTATCTCCAGCGCGATTTGTTTTAATATATGTCCGGGTATTGTTCCTTTCTCATTCTTTGGATATAACGTAAGCAACCAAATTTCACCATCCGGTTTTTTCCAATAGTAAATCACGCGTATCCCGCCACGCTTGCCCCTACCACGAAGACCCCATCGTATTTTCCGAACACCACCGCTGCCAGATACGATTGATCCTGCATCTGGTCGTTCTAACAGGAGCCATTGAAATGCTGCATATTCATCATCGCTCAAGTGAGTTTTTATAAGCTCAGTGAATCTGGATGTTTCTATGAATATCATATCGACATACTACGGCATTGCCGTAGTCAACTCAAGTCTCTAAATGTTAGTTTTTTAACAGCGTCACATCTTACAGCGAAACAGCATCAGAATCTCAAAATGCCAGAGGCTTGGCGCTTAACAGCCACAATAAGGTGAACTTGAGGCTGACGCAGCAGAGCGGCAGCGCAGACGTGGCAGGGTCAAGTTACAGCTTCATTGTTTTGTTAACTTTGCTTTTTCTTTAAGCTGCGTTTACTGGACGCACTGCCAGTATGTCATTCTCGCTCAAGTGTCGAATATCATTTTCATTTAATGTCAGTACTGCTTTGGTGTCACCCGCCCCATTAACGAATTCTACTTCGACACCATCAGGCTCATAGAGCTCCACTATTGTTCCAGTATCCCCACACATCAATCCATGTGTCGGCACATCCTTTTCCAATACCACTATTTCATAGTTTTTGTAGTTCACTTCATTTACTCGGTTACGCAGTCACTAATCTCGGCACAGAATCCCTATTAGGCAATATCCATATCGAATGCACGGAAGCTGTCCCGCCACCTGGCCCTGTGATATCACAAACAATTACATATTTTGTTCCGTAATCCGTTTTCTCTGATGCCATTACATCCATACTTGCCAGAGACATCAAAGATTCTACCAATTCATTTGGCTTCTCTAATTTGTATCCAAGCGCATTTAACCATCGTGCCTTTAAAGAGCCCAACAGATGCGAAAACGATAACAAATAATCCGTTATTTTTTCTACAGGTACATTCGCTGACGCGCAGCACTGCACGGCATCTTCATCCCGAGAGTGTACTACACGATTGTAAATCACCGTGAGAGCTGACCCTATCTAATTGATATTATTGTTTATTTTTCTAGAATGACATGCAAAGCCCTGCACTTTTGGCTGCGGACATTCCGTAAGCTGATAAGCTATTGTAGCTTGAGAGCACGTTTCGAGGAGCCGGCCTGGAACCAGCTATGCCTTGCGACCAATCCTACTGTTAACCGAAACCTGAAAGCAGTGTGTTATCCAGTCGCTGCTGATTCGATTGCTCATAACCCAAAGACCTAAACCTGACTTCAGCGACTGACGTCACGCGAATCATCTATGATTGACTTTTTTCCTGTCGCCGACTAACGACAATTCTGCAAAAACTTGTGATAACCGACGGAGCAAAGTTAACAGCCGCATTAAGGTGAACTTGAGGCTGACGCGGCGAAGCGGTAGCGTAGTCGTGGCAGGGTCAAGTTACAGCTTCAATGCTTTGTTAATACCGCTTTTTTGTTGCAGTTACTGCTACACAATTTCAAAATGGCAAATGACTAAGCCCTATCCAAAATGTGCCTTCCTATGACAGTTCGGGCACACGCCAATAGCGTTTTCTACAGTATCATCTCCCCCGGCTGAAAGCTGCACAACGTGGTGTACTTCTAAGTACGCTGTCTGATCACTCTTTCTTAGAAAGGGAGCCTTTTCACCGCATTCCTCGCATATTCCTTTTGCTCTTATAAGCACCTCAGCGACCACATCAGGATTTCTTTTATAAACTGCCGCCCAGACTCTCATTTTTTCAGGCTTTTGAACCGCCAACTTTAGTCTGGCTTTTCTGGCATCAGGCATATCTGCTTTAGAGAGCTCTATTTCTTTTACGAAATCATCATAATAGCTACTCAACGTAGTTGCTTCATCACCATTTAATAGCCTTCTGATTGATTCTAGAAATTTATCCAAGCTATCGTCTTTAGGCCTATTGACCCAAGCAGGGTTAGACCCAAACGAATCCATAGCGTTTGGAGGATGTATTTCGCGAAGATTTAGCAGCTTTGTCGATGACCCTGTCGTTACTCCAATCTCGCTTATATCGCCATCCGCTAACGGTTTAATATAGTATTTTCTTGCTCGATTTTCGCTTCCATCTTGTGAGAGCTTCTCATTCAATTCAGAGTGAATGAATTTTATTTCCATTTTTCTTTTTTGGTTTCTAGGTGTTTGTTCTCCTTCAGAGATAAAGCCTATGGCTTCCATTTTCTTCTGGATATCCTTGAATAAAATGTCCTGTTCGTCAGTCAAAGAATATTTCTCGCAAATTGCTATTGTTTATAAATTTTCGGTTCTGGGGCGGTATTAACAGTCGCATTAAGCTGAACTTGAGGCTGACGTGACGTAGCGGCAGCGCAGTCTCGGCAGGATCAAGTTACAGCTTCAATGCTTTGTTATGTGAGGCTATAAAAGCCATGCCCAGGGCCAATTGATTAGCGTTCAAATCAAGCTGCCTTTGATCGTGGTTTTATTTGTTTTTCTATTTCTTTCCCGGCTTCTATCTCTGCGGACCTGAGCTCATAAGTTTTTTGCAAGTTCATCCACATCTCCGGGGTAGTGCCAAGATACCGGGACAACCTTAGAGCTGTATCGGCCGTAATGCCTCGAGTGCCGTTTACAATTGAGCTCACTCGATTGGCAGGTACATTTATGGCATCAGCCAACGCACGTGCTGACATCTCCAGCTCTTCCATCTCCTCTCTGAGGATTTCCCCAGGGTGCACTGGGCGCATGCCGTTACGACGCTTCATCTTTTATACTCTTTTAATTTCTTTTAATGATAATCAACAACTTCAACATCCCCCGGCCCCTCTGACTCCCACCGAAAGCAGAGACGCCATTGTTTATTTATTCGAATGCTGTATTGCCCATTTCTATCCCCGACGAGAGCTTCAAATCTATTGCTGCGCAACTTCCGCAAATCCTGTAGCGTCTCCGCATCATTCAGAACCGTCAGTCGTCTCGTCAATTGATCTGCGAAGCTACGGAACTGCCTAACATCCTCACCATCAAAAAAACGCACACATTTCTTATCCTTGAAATTTTGAATCATCCATATCTATGTATGCGGTACGTTCTACGTATCATATGCCATCAGATTTTTTCTGTCAACAGACAACATTTATAAATCGCTCCTTTTAAGAAAAACTGGGGATGTGTAAATAGTTTGAGGGCTCACATAACAACAGCGCTAACCTGAGCTTGAGGCGAACACAGACTCTGGCGCAGCCAGTTCTGTGGACGGGTCAAGCTACAGATTCAGCGTAATGTTATGTTCCAGTTTGTTGATCATTTGCAGGGTCTTTCGCCACAGACTCATAATGGAAGTCAGTCAACTCTGATCGCAGATAGTCATCATTAAGCAATTTCAAGAAGAGTTTTTGTGAAACCTTGGTTGCCAGATCAAACTGCGCGTTATCTTCCGAGTATTTGAATTTTCCGCGAAGTGCTGGGTGAGATTTAGAAAACGCAATAATTTTTTCGTTATCAATTTGCCCAGCGACGGGAGAATTACTAGCCGCTTTAACAAGCTTTCTTGCGAATGCAATGTTCTGCATGCTGTTTTCAAGAACACTTGGATTCACTACCAAATTTGATTGAACAATTATATTTAAGCCTTGTCTAGCTACGTTAATAATTGCCTCATAGAACCCAAAGGCCTTCTCCAAGGCCTTCAAATTAAGTATGTAATATTCGTCGTCAAGCCTAAAAAATTCAAATCTTGACCCTATGCGAACAATGTCGCTTTCGATCCGTTCTAAACGGTCTGTCTGTTTGAATCTCGCCAAGTTGAAAGTACCGGCTTTCCTTAACAAAGTTATTTGGTGGTGCACTTTATAAAGCGCTACTTGTTTCTCCTCATTTCCAATTAGTACTATAAAACCTTTCAATCCTTCGACACCACCGTCCTGAAAGCTGAACGATGTGAATACCGGCTCATCCAGTACCTTTTGCAGATGACACAATTCATCAGGTACATCGTCGAGATCGTACCGGTACAGCGCATTTTTACGATCATCTGCGCCTGACAATGGCAACACAGAAAGATCATCATTAACCAAGAGTTCATCACTGACAGACTCAATAAATATCTCAGTTAACTCCTCCATGTCTTTTTCATCCATTTCCACCACTTGAACTTCAGAATCTCCATTTTCCTTTTTGAGCACAAAGTAGAGCTCACCGCTGCAACCTTCCGATTGTAATATCTCGGACATTCTTGCCCTCAAGTCTTCTGTATTCAAACTACTTTCCTCACGTAGTAGATGCCACTTCCAAGATCAATGGTTCTGGCCCGGTCGTCCTTGCATAATATATCCCTTGAGATTAGTGTAATTTTTTCTTCAGTACCTGTGCGCGTCCTCATGTCTACACGATAGAGTCGAAATCCCAACAATGCCAAGACAGGATTGGCATAGAACATATTCGTTCTTACATAGATCATTCCAGTAACGACAAGCAGACATGCGAGCATCATAAGTGACCTACTGTTGTTAAGATCGAAACTTACCAAAGGAACAACGTAGGTGCCAAAAAATGTCAAATGCTCGTAGTTGATGTCTTCGATTGCGATAATGCGTACAGGTAGCCTAGCGCTTTTGGTCAATCGGTATGAAAACCTAAAATAGAAAATAGCGCCCATCAGTATGATCGAAAGAAAAATCAACGCCAGCGAGTTATCTTTCAAGAGCGCTAACCAACAGATTTTGCCACATACGAGCAATGAACATGACGGCAACTTTATCGCGAATATTAGTAGGAGGACGAATAGGGGGCCAAGAGAAATGACATATAATTCAACCCTCTCCCAGTATTCTCGCGCGGTCATACACTCTCCGACAGATCGTCATTCTCCATGCGTACTATACCTTAATGTTACTGAATGTATATACAGTTTTAATTTTTACAAAATTTCCCTCTGTAACATAACAGCCGCGTTCAGCTGCAATTGACATTTTTCGACCAGAGCGGTAGCGTCGGCAGATAAATGTCAAATGACAGCTGCAACGCTTGGTTAGGTTTGTTCTTTACTGCTAACTCCATACGCTTACCGAATCTAGGCGTTGTCGATTGCCAATTAAATATCAAAACAGGGATTTCTGCCACACATGTAAACCTTCATTTGTTCCAATTCCTTAGCAGCTATGTTGCTTTTATAACTCTTGAACGCTAACCGCCGCTCCTTTAAAGATGGGCCTACACTCGTCGGGCATATCTCTAATGATTGAGTGAGTAAATCCTCCATCATTTTTGTCCCCGCTTTACCTTGAAACAGTTTGGCTGTCTTCGGGATGATCTCATCACGAAATGTTAGCTCTGGAATGAATAATTGAAAGGCTGGTCGCAAGATAGGCCAAGCTCCGTTTATTCCGTTGCTAAACAGTTCTATATAAAATGGCAGTACAGTGTCAGAAAGTTCTTTGGTTGCAATTTCACTGCTCGGAGCAGCTAACAGTACAAATGGAGCAGGTTTTTGGATATCGGGATGCTTTATTGCATCCAAACCATGACAAGCAAATAGGATTACCATCATTTTATTCTGCGTGAACTCATTGATGCCTGAGAGCAATTGGCATAATTTTTCCCACGGTATGGAATCATTCTTTCCTATTTTTAGACCATCTTCCTTACTAGCATGCATGTCTATGTGAACTAAAGGACAATATCCATTTCTTGCTTCTTCACGACATTTCGATAACAAGTCTTCGAATTCATCAGCGTTGCTGACTTGTCTAGAATTTATAGGCACGTCTGTCGAAAGGGTTCCCAGATCTTCTCTGAACCTATCGAAAGGGCCTTGGTGTTCAGCATCCAAAGCGCTCCCCACGATTAGTATTTCTGTACATTTTATTGGCAAACCACTTGGATCAGTATTCATTGCTATCGAAATATATTCAGCCTGCTGTGAGTTTTAAAATCAAATAGGAGAAGTGTAATTTAATTTGGAATATTGTACGCAACAAACCTAACAGCCGCAATAACATGAACTTGAGGCTGGCGCGCTAAAGCGGTAGCGCAGGCGTGGCAGGGTCAAGTTACAGGTTCATTGCTTTGTTCGATACACGCATTTCCCCGTTACCAAGTCACCCTCTCAAGGCCATCTACATAATCAAAATGTGTGTCTCTTGACAACAAAGGTAACGAGACCGCCATTGCGCACGAAGCAATCCAAATATCGTTTTCTGGTATCTTTTTGCCAGATTTTTTAATTTTGATTTTATTTTCCCGAACTCATAATCTGCGGACTCTCCGCAACTCATTGACTCGCAGACGGAAGCAAATTCTTTTAATATTCTAAAGTTGCTATCCTGATGAGCAGATTCCATTGCACCGTAGACCATTTCACCAATAACGATCGTTGGCAAAATTAATTCTGGAATTAGCTCGATCTTTCTTGCTGCCTCAACATCACCGTTGATATAGGCAATTACAGAATTCGTGTCGAGAATTACACTTACCATCCTGTCTGCTCTATCTGCTCACATCCCTCATGAATCGCCACACGCATTTCCTCAAGATCCTCCTTGGGAATTGCGCCTACCAGTCCGCGTAGCTTTTTGTTTCGAGCACTGAGAACATCATTAGATCGCAAAGACTTAGTGTATGCGAGCACACGAGCGACGTCCTGATCATCAAGACTCTCTATTTCGCTGATTAGCTCAGGGGGTATCGGCTTATTCACGGATTATGGCCTCGTGCATTCATAAATCCATTATAACAGTGCTGGAGTCACTGCTGCTTACCTGAATTTACTGCGGATAACACGACTTCAATCGCTGAAGACTTGAGTGAATCGAACAAGCATTAGGCTGACTCGTCTATTACCCAATAATACAGACTCAGCATGTCCAGTCAAAAGCCCCCCCGCTAAAGCCAAAAATACAGAGTGACTATTAATGGCCCCTAGAAATATGGTGCACACCGCTTACTTTGCAGCAAATATTTCATCAAAAAACGCGCACACACAAGAACACGGCAAATTCCTGTAAACATCGATAAGGTTAAACATAACATTTATTTAACTGTATAAAATATTAGTATTATTTGGCAATTAGTGTTTCTTACAGTTATGATCATTAAGCTCCCTGCTACGCTGCAATTCTCGTTGGCTAAGTCACATCATTGAAGAGTAAACAGCATGTCAGAGTCTTTTGGTCGTAGCAGAAAACTGCTTGGGTCTACTCGTGATGCCTATTTGCGCTGTTTAAGCAATGAGAGTATCCCCTCAAAGAACAGAGCTTATGATGTCATCAGATTAAATCAGTTTTTACATGAGCCCTCATGCCAAGATCCTGCCACACTAGATCAGCAAGAGATAGATCGAGTTCTCACACTATTCGGCAGCCGCGACGATCTGAAGGATTGGCAGTTCGCACAAGTGGTTGATGCTGTGCGTATATACATGCTCTGTTTAGTCAAAGCCCTATCAGGCCAGAACGTGGACTGGGAATACTGGAAGAGTTCTGCACGTACCGTCAGCAACACTCACTCAAGCACAGCACGACAATCTCGCCCTGAAGAACTTATCCGTCAGAGAGTACAAAATGGCACAGGCTCACTCGCTAAGATCAGGCAGCAACACGAAGAGTTAATTGTACGTTTTGTCACTCAAATACGCGCTCGTGGCTACGCATACAAAACCGAACAAGCCTACGAGCAATGGCTATGCCGGTATATAACCTATTTTGCTGGAACACTTCCCGAACAAGCCGGAGCAGACCCTGTAGTCGGGTTTCTTAATGAGCTAGTAGTGTCCGGCAATGTCAGTGCCAGCACTCAGAATCAAGCTTTGAATGCATTGGTGTTTCCCTACAAACAGGTACTTGCAGTGCCGCTAGGGCAACTTGAGAACCTTGCTCGTTCCGAACGTAAGAAAATTTTACCGGTCGTGCCTACAAGGCAAGAGGTTCGGCGTTTGCTTGCAGAACTTGTTGGATGGCACCTGCAGATCGTCTCATTGCTATACGGTACAGGCATGCGCCTGATGGAAGGTCTAACGCTTAGAGTCAAAGATATCGATTTTGACTACGGGCGTATCCATGTGTGCCAAGCCACGATATTCGCACGGTTCAGGAATTACTCGGACACTCGGATGTGGCCACAACGATGATATACACCCATGCACTGAATCGTCTGGGCGTCACTGTCTGCAGCCCGCTAGATTTGTAGCCAACCCACATAGCACCATTGCAAACGATACTGTCTGCATAAGTAATAAGAATGGAGTTAATGATTTTGTGCAGGCTGGGCCGCATGAGAAATCATACATTGGCCTACCAGGCTGTTCCAGCCCACAGCCACGACACCAGCTTTTAGGCTGGTGCCGAATGACCTTACTGTTGCAATGTGAGTTCTAAAGGCTCTTGAAGGCGTTCGTACGAGCACCCCAATTTAGTAATTAGCCGCCTTCTTCAATACATTCTGGCTTGCCAGATATTCATCGTAGGTGCCAGCAAAGTTCACCAGCTTCTTATCTTTGATTTCAATGATCTGAGTGGCCAGGGAGGAGACAAATTCGCGATCGTGGCTGACGAAAATAATGGTGCCTTCGTAGTGCACTAGCGCTAGGTTCAATGCCTCGATGGCTTCCATATCCATGTGGTTAGTAGGCTCGTCCAGTACCAGAACATTAGGCGAACTCATCATCAATTTGCCGAACAGCAGGCGGTTCTTTTCACCGCCAGAGCACACGTTTACAGGCTTTTCAAAATCATCGGATGAGAACAACAGTTGACCTAAAGTAGCCCGTACGATTTGATCGCCGTGCGAACCCTTGCGCCATTGGCTCATCCAGTCAAATAAAGACTGGCTGTTGTTGAAGTCTGCGGTGTTGTCTTGCGGGCAATAGCCGATAAGGGCATTTTCAGACATCTGCACACGCCCAGTGTCTGGCTCCAGTTGGCCCAGCAGGCAGCGCAGCAACGTGGATTTACCAGCACCATTTTCGCCAATGATGGCAAGGCGCGCGCCTGCCTCAAGCATCAACTTGCCTTTTTCAAACAGCGGGCCGTCGTCAAACCCTTTGCTCAAATTATCAAACGTTACGGCCTGGCGGAATAGCTTTTTATCTTGTGTGAACACCAAATAGGGGCTGATTCTGCTGGAGCGTTTGATATCGGCAAGCTCGATTTTCTCAAGCTTTTTGGCACGCGAAGTCGCCTGTTTAGCCTTTGAGGCATTCGCTGAGAACCGGCTAACGAATTGCTGCAATTCAGCGATTTGCGTTTTCTTTTTCGAGTTCTCTGAATGAAGCAATTCACGCGCAGCAGTAGACGCAATCATGAAGTCGTCATAGTTACCTGGATAAACACGTAACTCGCCGTAGTCGATATCAGCGATATGAGTGCAAACTTCGTTCAGAAAATGGCGATCGTGAGAGATAATGATGATGGTACTTTTTTGCTGACTCAGCACACCTTCCAGCCAACGAATAGCATTGATATCCAAGTTGTTGGTTGGCTCATCGAGTAGCAGAATATCAGGCGAGGCGAACAGCGCCTGCGCCAGCAATACGCGCAGTTTCCAGCCCGGAGCCACCTCACTCATCAAGCCGGCATGCAGTGATTCTTCAATACCCGCACCAGCCAGAAATTCACCTGCGCGGCTTTCGGCTGTGTACCCGTCGAGTTCTGCGAATTCAACTTCCAATGTTGCCACGCGCATGCCATCGTCTTCGGTCATCTCTGGTAATGCGTACAAGCGGTCTCGCTCCTGCTTGATTGCCCACAATTCCGCGTGGCCCATGATGACGGTGTCTATTACCGTATGTTCCTCAAAGGCAAACTGATTCTGATTCAGCTTGCCAATGCGCTCGTTGGGTGTGAGAGACACATTACCGGCGGAGGGTTCAAGCTCTCCAGACAAAATGTTCATGAATGTGGATTTGCCACACCCGTTCGCACCGATAAGCCCGTATCGGTTGCCATCGCCGAATTTAACCGAGATGTTCTCGAATAAGGGCTTGGAGCCGAACTGGATGGTGACGTTGGCGGAAGAAATCACAGAAAAATACCTACATTTGGGTGCGCATGCGCACCGAGGGAGTCAGCCATCCACGATATCACGTTAATGTCGCTAGAGCCCTCGTTACGCGGGCATGGGTGCTGTGAGTATGGTGCGTGGTGTTGCCAGTTTCACATTATTTTGTGACGAGCCCAACCCCTAGAGACCACGCAGCACGTTCACAGATGCATGGCAACCTATGCGTTGAGTCCTTTGCTGTGAGCATTAACCCGAGGAAATCTCAGATCTCCATGGTTCCTGGGCGAAAAGACTCCATCAAGACACAGCACATGAAAATGCAGTGTGTATTTTAATTCTCTGCCTGCCGGGTATTTTAGCGCGTGCCTACCCGAAAAATCCCATGCTGCCCCGCCCCGCAGTTTTCAATGATGAGCGTTCTGCCGCTCACCGAAGTCTTGAAAAAGGCTAACGAGGTTTCCTGAGACGATCTCTGCTTTTATGAGCTTGTCTGAATCTGCGACAAGGTTGAAGCGGTAAACGGAATGTCGGTTACAGCGTCTGCAGTATTGCCGCATATACGGACAGACGATTTTCCTGCGCCGGAGCTACCGCTGGGTTCGAGCAAATGCTTCATATTGTTGGGCAACATTATGCCGAGAGCTTGTCCGCCAGAGTGGCCAGCCATGTGATTGCCAGCAAGTTGCAATTCAGCGCTGTATTTAAAGCAGAATTCGACGAAGCACCAAGCGCCATGCGCGGAGGCTATCGTTAGTTTAGTCAATCTTGATTAGCCAGAAAATCAGGCAAATCACGGGCCGTTGCACTACCGATTTGCGCCAATGTGCAGCGAAGCTCTTCGCGCAGTACATGGATAACATGGTCACCACCGCGTGCGCCAATTGCTGCCAAACCATAGATGAAAGGACGGCCAAGAAAAACGAAGTCTGCCCCTTGAGAGAGCATTCGCGCAATATCTAGCCCACTGCGCATCCCGCTATCGGCGAGCACAATCGCATCCGATCCCACTGACCTGCGAATTGAAGGCAACACCTCCGCCGGAGACAACATAGCATCCAATTGACGACCACCATGATTGGAGACCCAGATAGCATCCGCACCACACTCAAATGCCGTGTGCGCATCGGCCACGCTCATGATCCCTTTGACAATCAACTTGCCCTTCCATTGGGCTCGAATGTCGCGAAGGATATCGGCCGTGACATGCCCTTCGATAATATCCGTCAAGAATGAGGCTTTCTCGGCTATTGAAAACCCTTGGGGAATATAGGCATCGAGATTCTTGAACGAAGGCGTACCTTCCAATAGGGTCGCAAGCGCCCAACGTGGATGAGTTGCCACCTCCCATAAAGTGCGGGCATTGATACTAGGCGGTACAGAAAGCCCGGTGCGTAATTCCCGATCCCGGCGGGTTGCCGTTGGAATGTCCACTGTTACGATGAGTTCTTCAAAACCAGTTTGCTCGATTTCCTCCAGCATGGCATGCCGAACATCGGGGTCCCGCGCTGGATAAAACTGAAACCACCCATTACCCTCGGCTATAGCACGAAAATCACGCATGTGTGATGTGGCAAAGTGCGACAGAGCCATAGGAATATTGGCCTTGCGCGCGGCTTGTGCAAGGATGTCTACCGCGCGGGGCCACATCAATCCCGATAAACCCAACGGGCTGATGCCAAACGGTAAAGCGTAGGATTTACCGAATAGGTTGGCGCGAAGATCCGGCACAACCGAAGTTGTTTCAGGTAAATATCGCGGAGCGAACGCAATCTGATTTAGCGCTATACGGTTTCGCTCCAGACAATACTCTTGGCCAATGCCTGCTTGCAGATATTCAGAGGCGAAATGTGGGATACGCCGCAACGCGCCTTTTTCCATATCACCCACACAGGGAAACTGCTGATCTAACCGCATGGGGATATCCTTTTGTGCCAATTCGGGGATAGTGGCAGCGCCCTAATAAGGTGCTTCGACAGTGTTCACAGAAACGTAAACTGATTTCATCTCACTGTAATGATTAACAGCCAATTTCGAATTTTCACGTCCAACACCTGATGCCTTTGATCCGCCAAATGGAGCTTCAACAGGTGCTAAGTTATACGTATTGATAAAACAGCTGCCTGCCTCAAACTCGGCAACAACGCGGTGCCCACGGGTCAAATCGGCAGTAAATACACCTGCCGCTAAACCAAACTCAGTGTCGTTTGCGCGAGCCATCACTTCGTCCTCTGTGTCAAAATCCAACACCGACATGACGGGCCCAAAGATCTCTTCGCGGGCGATGGTCATCTTGTCGGTCACATCGGCAAACACAGTGGGCTCCAAATAGAAGCCCTCCCGCTCTAGCTGTTGACCGCCAGAAACCAACCGCGCACCTTCCTCGATGCCTTTGGCGATATACCCTTTCACGATGTTCAATTGCCGCTCGCTGACCATCGGCCCAAA
Organism: Postelsia palmaeformis; assembly: GCA_037834295.1. Classification (NCBI taxonomy): domain Eukaryota; class Phaeophyceae; order Laminariales; family Laminariaceae; genus Postelsia; species Postelsia palmaeformis. The sequence continues at coordinate 2,185 of JBBMHQ010090751.1, read as the reverse complement.
GCTGACTTCCATATCCATCGGATCGCCGATTTTCGCCTGCCCCAGCCGCTCGGTAAGACGTTTCAGAAATGCCTCTTTGATACCTTTTTGGACAAACACGCGGGTCCCGTTTGAACAAACCTGACCGGAGGAGTAGAAGTTACCCAAGATCGCGCCGCTCACCGCATCTTCCAGGTCCGCATCATCAAAAATAATTATCGGCGATTTGCCGCCTAGCTCCATCGTGACATGTTTCATTTCTGCGGCTGCCGCTGCATACACCTTGCGACCAGTCGGTACAGACCCTGTCAACGACACTTTGGCCACGCGTGGGTCCGTGACCAATGCAGCACCTACCTCACCATAACCTTGAACCACATTGAATATCCCTTTGGGCGCACCTGCTTCGCATAAAATTTCTGCTACTTTCAACGCACTAAGCGGTGTTGTTTCTGAGGGCTTAAAAATCATCGTATTGCCACAGGCCAGTGCCGGAGCCGCTTTCCAGCAGGCAATTTGTGTTGGGTAATTCCACGCACCAATGCCAACACAAACCCCCAACGCTTGGCGAATAGTGTAGACAAAATCCCCACCCCCCAAAGCGATATGCTCGCCGGTCAAGCTGCCTGCCAAGCCTCCAAAATATTCCAGCGCATCCGCGCCCGAAGTCGCATCAGCCACCGTTGTTTCCTGCAATGGCTTGCCCGTATCATGGGTTTCCAAAACCGAAAGGTCATAGTTACGTTCGCGAATAATATCTGATGCACGACGCAAGATACGGCCCCGTTCGGTGCCCGATAAAGCAGCCCAGGATTTTTGCGCATCCTGCGCCGCCTTCAAGGCCAAGTCGATGATCGCAGGTGTTGCTGAATACAACCTAGCGATTATTTTTCCTGTGGCTGGGTAGAACACCTCGATTTCACGCCCGTTGGTATCTTCGACATATTCACCATTAATAAAGTGGCTGGCATGAGGTTGAAATTTCATAATCTTAAACCTGGTGTTATTGGTAGTTTTGATCATCGCTGCGGCCTTCTCGGCGATAACGATGGTTGCTGCATGAGTGTTTGCTGAGATGATTTTAGGCATAATCGAGAAATCGACAACCCTTATATTGTCTGGCCCGTACACGCGCAATTAAGGGGTCGACTACGGCCTGTGGATCGCTCGCTGGACCCATTTTGCACGAGCCAACAAGATGGTGGCTAATTGCAAAATCCTACGCTGCTTTGATCCGCTTTACTTTTAAATGCTCTTTTCCTTGCATCGCATGCCACAGGTCATACTGCATCTGTTGATTGAGCCAACTTTCAGCGGTAGTACCAAATGCCCTTGATAACCTCAACGCCATATAAGCGCTAATCCCGGATCGGCCATTCAAAATCGCTGACAAGGTTTTCCTTGTAACGCCCAAAGCCTCTGCAGCAGCTGTAACAGTTAATCCTAACGGTTCGATCCAACCTTCTTTTAGAACCTCACCAGGGTGAGGTGGGTTATGCATTCTCATTAAAATACCTCAATGATAGTCCTCAAGATCAACATCAACCACGTCCCCATCTACAACGCTGAATGTTACTCTCGAATCTTTAATTACTCGCAAGCTCCACGTCTTTCTTCGCTTACCTTTCAATTCATGCAAGTAGAATCCGGGAACGTCTAGATCTTTCCGACTTACAGCTACATTCAGTCGGGCCAGCAAGATTAGCGTTCTTGAAGCATGCTGAGCGTTAATTCCAGTTGTTTTGCCAGTTTCGAAGAACTTCTAAAGCCCGCGAAGCTTGAAATTCTTGATCATGCAAATATCGTAACGTGTAACGTATCTGGTTACAATACCACCTGAGCCCATTAAAATGCACCCGACAAATTGGATCGCTGCAAATTGCGAGTGGAATATTGCAGTCGCATTCACCTTTATTTGACATTGGCCGACTAGAGCGGCAGCGTATGAAGGTCAATGTCAAATGACAGGTGCAATGCTCTGTTCGGTCGGTGCCTTGAACTTTGCGCCAACGGAATGTTTCTCTTGTCTACATATTTGGAGTGTGCAGAATCCAATGGCAATGCAGCCACTCCACGAGGCACCGCGTAAAACTTTAATGTTAGGCTATCGATCTATGTGCCTGTACTACGTGACTAATCTTCAGTTTCTGCAGTACGCGCTGCGAAATAGAATGGCACCCGAATGAGCTTGGCAGGAAGATCCATT
>JBBMHQ010090740.1:0-10729 GCA_037834295.1 Postelsia palmaeformis | reverse complement strand
TTAAATCAACTCGTTGAAGCTGTCATCCATACGCTAGTCCGCCTCATACGCTGTTCTGAATAGGATGCAGCTTACCCTTCATGCGAATCACCAGACACCTCACGGCGCTTCGCGCTTGGTGCAAGCAATGTCTGCCTGGTCGGTGAAAATCAAACATGCCCCGTCCCGGCATTGTAGGGATGCGAGGGTCTATGGTCGTACGACTACGGCATGCATAAGATCGAGTACATATCTCCTATCAAGTACCCCCCCCCCCTCAATCGACTTCCCGCCCGCACATAATGCCGGTTTTTAGCTGTCGGCGTCTCTACTACTGTAATACCTCGATTGGAGGCATTCATAGGTCCGGAGTCTCACGCAGAGTTGAGCGTATGCACGCGCTAGAAGGGGAGTGGGGGTATATAAGGGGAGTGGGGGTTTTACCCCCATTGGACAGATGATATTACTCACGAAGAGCGACTTTGAAAACCCTCGGATGTTGCGATTGTGTACGCCATCGTATTCATCGTTCAGCACGTGGGCAGTGGTGGATTTCCTATTTGCCGACCGAAAAGAGCAATGTGCATTTCAGGTCATTAGGCATCGAGTTTTTATTTCGCTCGTCAGCAACGTGTGCCTTGCTCCCGCAGGTAGTGAGGAGCACAAATGTTCCACAGATGTTCTGATCTAGCTCCGAGATGTTCTGATCTAGCTCCGAGTGCTTGTACTCTTAGAAACAGCTGATTTGGGCTCACCCTAATACCTGTCTCCAAACCACCCGTTTACGGTCATGAACAGGCCCCATCTTTGTCACGGTACTGAATGACTGAGCGTACTTCTCTACTGCTTTTGGCCGGTGACAAACTGACCAGGGCATTCCCTCGTCACCATGAATGATTCAGTTTTCGCCTGAGGTAGCACCATCAGTGCTTGTGATCACGAGCACAATTGGTTGCCGTATCGTCGTGCGAGTGAGATGTGCATTCATTCTCAGCTTCCCGCTCGCCTGAAAATGGCGAGACGTTCTGCAGGAGGAGCGCAGACCGTCAAACAATATTTGAAATATGTAACGAGTACAGTGAGACCCCGCTAACGAAAAATGCCTTATAACCCGAGCGAGGGTTAGAAGCATATTGTGATGACGTCCTTACTTGTTCTTGGGTTCAGACTGTCTGATAAAATTCTGCATAGCGCTCGCCGCTGAGCACATTCTGCTAGTCCTAATTTTGTATTGCCCATGAAAAAACCAGACCAATATCTTCACGAGGTTCTTTTTAATTTTTGGGCCCATACTTTGAACTATCTACTATGTGAAAAATGCACTGCGCACTGCATTCTGGCTAAGCATCACTATCCTGCTGTATTCATCTGCACATTCACCCACATTTAATGAGCAGCACCGATGCTGATGAGGCATTCTAACTCGAGCAGGAAGGGCTGGCCCGCGAGTTTTTCACTTAGCACTCAGAGTAAATAAGATCATTGAATTTGAAACTACGGAAGAAAGGCTAACCAGCTTTTACGTAAATCGAGGTAGGGTAGGCTTCATTGTGTGTTGGCTCTTCCCGCTCTTCCCGGCCAGGCAAATGTTAAAGGAAGGGATAACGGCTCCCGGATACCACTCACAACCTTCGAGCCTCAAAGTGTTTGGTCAGACCTAATATTATACAATACATCCGACCTGATTACGTGTTTTCTTTCACACTGGAGTAGAACTAAGTGCGGCAAGATGCTCGCTTATTTTTATAACCGATGGCGTAAAAACTCAAACGTCGAAGAAGGTTTATACCGTATACTTCTGCTTGCATATACCTCTTTTCATGGCTGTGCGTCAAACAAAGTGCCACAATCGTCGGGCTGGCGCTACAGTAATCGCGCGGCATTGGTTTCAACACATGGGGCCACGTCTGCGCCATCCCTGCTGGATTTTTTCGTTGCTTCGATCTTCACGTGGTTTTTTTCTGTGCGGTCGCCGATAGATCAAAGGCTTCCATTCCCAGCTAGTGAGCCTACGTGCTCTGCTGTGTTCGCGATTGACCACTGGGTGAAATATTGTACACAGGTTAGTGTTACAGCCGTACTAAACGTACATATATACCTCTCCGCGGCATGCCCGCCGCGGGTATCTTCCCCAGCGAGCGGAAGTGGAGACGGATGCGAGTACGCGTCTTGAGGCTAGGCAGAAAGACAGATTAGTCTGCACAACAAATCATGTTCGCGTAAAACATACCCAATATCTTATGATGCGTGTGTGTCCATTTCGCGATGAAACACTTTAGGTTAATTGAGCGGTACACCGTGTTGCTTGGAAGTGTAGGATAAGGATAGGCTGGTAAGGACTCGGCGCGCAAATTTATACAACGTGCAAAACGGAACGCTATGATATAAGGCTGTCCGTATACTTCTTGTGGGCTTCGAAATGGTCACGACCACACCATACTCGCCATGCCAGCTGATATCCGTACGAAAAAAGCTCACAACCGGCCTGCCTGCCCGCAGTGTGACAGTTGGTGTTGAACAAGTGGCACGATACATCAAAGATGTGTGTTGTCTACGGACAACGTCCAAGCATGACCATGTAGTAGCAGCAAGAGCATGACTTGTCGAATATGTCTACAATACACCTCTTAGACCAAGATACTCTGCCATGACGAGGCATTAGGGTCGTTCCCGCCGTCTCCGATGTCGAATTTATGCGGTACCATGACCTTGAGCGTCTTCCTGACCCCTCCTCCTTCCCCCATATCTACCACGCAAGTTGACTGCCAGGTGTACTGCTGCTTGCCAAACACCTGGTCTACTCGTTTTTTGAGACCGTAGGGCTTTATCCTGCTGATACCGGTCTTTTAGGCTCCAGCCTGTGGACAAGGAGAAGATCAGATCACAGCCAGAACTCCTTCTCGGACTGAGAGTGACATCCTTCTCTACGCGAATCCGCCCCTACACACGCATGCAGACGGGTTCTCCCTTTTCCGCATCCAATACTCACGCAGAAGATGGGCAGCAGACAGGCGTTCTCAGGAGCGTGAAGATCGTCAACGATCACGCAATCTCGCAAGTGTGTCGACATATCGGTGACTTGGCGCCCATCGCCAAGTATGTCCTGAAAGGTCTTGACATTTTAGGCTTACCCTCTTCGTCTTGAAAAGTTCGAAAAAGGGCCCGTCTATTGTCTACCTTATATTGGTATCGCGAAAAGGGGGGGATTCGCCCACTCGTGTACGAGCATGGCTTTCGACGACGAGCGAGAGAAAAAAGCATAACAGGCAGGGAGTCTAACGCTTGAGACAATTGCAAGGCCGACTATCTACGCCTTTATTTACCACTGCAGTCGAGCATCCCTCAGGGACTACCGATATGTCAGCACCAACACATACCTTGCATACGTGAAAGGTGATCAAAACGATTGATCAGCTTTCACATGAAGACACCCAAATATTGGACGCAATATGTACGAAAGCATACTGAGGCAGACAAAAAGTCCGACGCTTCAAGCCAGTTGAAAGGCCGAGTACGCAAGCGTTTTTTCACCACTGCAATCGAACACCCGCCTGGGCGTACCGAATTGTCAGCACCCGAACACATGTTGCGTAGGTTAAAGTCACTCAAAACTACATCTCAGCTTTTACACGAAGGGCGCGGAAAAAACGACAAAACGTGAGCGGAAGCAAATGAGGCAGACAAAAAGTCTGATGCTTTAACCTTGAAAGCCCGACGATGCAGTCGTTTTTTTTCAACTGCACTCCACAGAGAGCACCTGATTGTCACCACCTCCGCACATATTGCATACGTGAAAGGCACTCAAAAGCTTTCACAAGGAGAGACGTAAATACTCGACGAAAAGCGAGCGAAAACAAATATGGCAGACGAAAGGTCTGACCCTTCAAGCCATTTGAAAGGCCGAGTGAAGGCGTCTTTTTATCACTGCAGTCGAACATCTCCCAGGGAATATCGGATTGTCAGCAACCAAACACATGTGACGTACGTCGAAGGCGCTCAAAACGAACACTCGGTCTTCACCTTCAATGAGGCCCCCTGTACGGCGTGGTACGATGGGATAGAACGACTTCTCTTTCTACCAGCCGTGGCGACGATACAGACGAGTCCGTCCTCGGGTGGGCCATGATCACGGCAGTGAGTTGGCTGGTTGCCATCGAGTCCCCACGCCGATCCTTTGCTACAACCTGCGATCTTGCACCTTGCTCTAAAGTTAATCACGAGACCACCCTGTAAAGCACTCTTGTGGTGGGAGCAAACAAAAACCGCACGGTCAAAAAACATACCCCATGCCGGACGCCTAGCACACGATACATGTAAGCAACGCTTCGGGCGCCTGATCTTTACCATGGCATCTTCAGCATGCGTCCCGAAAGTCGGTCGCTTCGTACGGGAGTCATGTGAACAAGGCCCGCTTCGAACGTCTACCATGCCATCTTCGGCATGCATCTTGCAGTAGGCCGCCAACCTACTGCCTTTAATATTGTAGGTCGATTGCTTCGTGCAGGGGTCCTGTGCGCAACGCTTTTGTACAACGTCCACCATGCCGTACTCAGCATGTTGCTTGCAGTAGGCCGGGGTCCTTTGGCCTTTGACATTGAAGCTCGACACCAGCGAGCAGGAGTCATGGACACAAGGCCTGTGGCGCTTCACGTTCACCATACCGTCCGCAGCATGCACCTTGCAGTACATCGCCAGCTTGCTTCCTTCGATGTTGAAGGTTGGTTGCATCGCCGTCTTGCTTTCTTCGATATTGAAGGTCGGGTTCTTCGCACACAAGTCATATGAACAACGCCAGGAGCGCTTGACGTTCACCATGCCGTCCACGGCATGCATCTTGCAGTACATCGCCGTCTTGCTTCCTTCAATATTGAAGGTTGAGTGCTTCGTACACGAGTCATGTCCACAACGCGGGCTTCGAACGTCTACCATGCCGTCTTCGGCATGCGTTATGCAGTACATCGCCGTCATGCTCCCATCGACATTGAAGGTCGGGTGCTTCGCACACGAGTCGTGGAAACAACGCCTGGGGCGCTTGACATTTACCATGCCCTCTACAGCATGCGTCTTGCAGTACATCGCCGTCTTGTTTTCTGCGATATTGAAGGTCGGGTGCTTTGAACCCAAGTCATGTGAACAACGCCTGGGGCGCTTGACGTTCACCATGCCGTCCGCAGCATGCGTCTTGCAGTACATCGCTGTCTTGCTTTCTTCGATAGTTGCTTCGCACAGGAGTCATGTGAACAATGCCAGGGGCGCTTGACGTTCACCATGCCGTCCGCGGCATGCATCTTGCAGTACACCGCCGTCTTGCTTCCTTCGATAATGAAGGTCGGGTGCTTCGAACACGAGTCGTGCAAAGAACGCCTAGAGCGCTTGACGTTCACCATGCCCTCTGCAGCATGCTTATTGCAGTACATCGCTGTTTTGCCCTCTTCGATGTTGAGGGTTGGCTGCTCCGCACACGAGTCATGTGAGCAACGCGGGCAAATAAAGTTCACCATGCCCTCTTTGACATGCATCCTGCAGTAGGCCGCCCTCTGACTGCTCTTGATGTTGTCGGTCGGCCGCTTTGTACAGAGGTCATGTAAGCATCGCTTGTTGCGAAGGCCGACTATACTGTTCTCGGCATGGGCTTGACCGTACGCCACCGTCTTAGTTCTTTTAGAGTCGACGGCCAGTTTCTTCGTGTAGGAGTGGTTGGAGCAACGCCTTCTGGCATTGCCCCCAATGACGTCTTCAGCATGCGCGTTGCCGTAGGCCATCTCCTTGCTGCCCTCCATCTCGAAGACCGGGTGAGGCGTGCAGGGGTCATGTGAGCAATGCCTACAGGTAATGCGTACCATGCTTTCTTCAGCATGTGCCTCGCAGTAGACCGCCATCTTGTTGGAAATGAAGGTGAAGTTCGCCTTCCTTGTACATGAATCGTGTGCGTAGTGTGCCATTCTCGCCAAAGATTGCAGCGGCGGTGAGATTCACGAGGGAGCTGAGATTAGAAGGCGGACAGAGGAAACTTCGGGCTGAGTCCTCCAGACCTGCCGTTCGTTCAACAAGCAGCGTACATTCACGGGGTTTGAGGGCCCTGCAAACACGAATCCTCGCAACTCGGAGTAAGACGAGGTGGTTGATATACATGTCGAGAAATGCCCGCTCATTATCAAGCTGAGTGGCATGGTAATCGTAGATGCGATGGCTTTTATTTCGCTTGCGGGATCCGTGATGCTCAAAACACCGATTAATGTGGGAAGTCGCTGAGGGCAAGGAACGCCCCGAAGTGGAACGCCTTGGTCAAAAGTATTAGGGTGAAACCGTGGTGTAGGGGACTCATGAAAGCATGTAATGTGTGCCATCGTCCACTCATAACAAGCAAAAGCACGATGATCACAGTTCCGATCGAACAGGAACCAAGGCCGTGCAAACACTTTATCATCGCGCTATCATTGAATGCCACATATCAGGCCGTAAGATAGCACGGTAAGAGTCTTCTTCTTGGTGATGGGCCAATACAGAGATACATAATCGAGGGGGCGGTGGCTTGGGAAGACTCGTGGTTTGGAGTAAAATGGTCGAGATAATACTGCTGGTGAGCTTGAAAACGTTAGGATTCATGCCCTGACTATGGGGGCGGCAACTGAAGCCGGTGAAGGGCGAAAACCATGCCCTGATCAAGATTTGTATATGTTGCCCAGCCAAAATACAGCACCAAATCACGCGGAAAAACTCCACTTGGACAGGCTATATCGAGACTTGTGTCGCTTGCAAACTTCCTTACAGTACACAAAGGAAACACAAAAAATACAACTTACACGTAGCACTGGGTCTTTGCGTGCCTAACACAGGGGAGGGACAAGGACGGGTACCTTCTTCTCGGCTCATGCCGGAAGCGCCATATTTGCACTTAGTAAAGCCACACCGCACATGAAGCGAGTTTAGATGCGTATATCTTTGCTTCGGTCTTATTCTGGGACGATACCAACAATGGTACGAGATACGATGTGAATCAGGCGTCCAATATCGTCCACGTATTGCCCAAACCTATGCACAACATACAGGTCGTGAAACACCTGCTGAGGTCCATCTCCACACCACCGGGGTGCACACAGCGCGAAAGAAGCAGGGGGGACGCCTCGCAGTTTGCTTATTGCTGACGACCATAGAGTTCCTAATAAAGCTAATACGACTTTTAACAACCACACAAACAGGCTGGCGTTTTGGCCTCAGCCGGCTTTAGCACAGCACTTTGACCCACTTGTCTCTCGGAGGCAGCGGGCGTGTATTTCGGCGCAAACGCGCTGTCTTTGGGCTTTGTTTAATCACATAGCTGGCTGCAGCGTGGTCAAGCAAAAAAATGACTTATGCAGATGGTATCTACCGCTTCCCCTCTTCCTGCCTCGGCCATCCCGGCAGCACGCCCGAGTTCTGTTAAGGGTCATAGGCTGCTTATTTTGTAGCGCATAGCAGGATCGACCTCATCGAGTGAGACTAGGCCACTTGTCTCATTCGCCGATAACTGCTGCGTACGAACCCACCACTCTTGCGTATACTGGCAGCACGGGGTGAATTTCGATATTACATGTATACTGTGCTATCAATGGTTAATATCATCGAATATATATATATGAACTTGTAGATGGTAAACTTCGAATCCATTGCGCAGTGATCTCTGCGCCCAGAGCCGTCTATAGCTACTGTAGCACTGCGAAAGATACGCTGTGGTAGGAGCACGAGGTTTTGCTGCTTTCGCTAGGCAAGAATCAGTTAAAGAGAGGTCAAACGGTCTGCCACGGGTATGCTAACGCTAGATATTGTCTATTCCGACATACGAGCAGTGGGACGTCGGAGCTGTCCAAATAGCTCGACGGAGTGGGGGACCGGGCGATGGTGGATCCGCTGCTCCCCCAGCATAAAACCCATGAGGTGCGTTGGAGTAGTCAAGTGCGTGGTGTTGGCGCAGGAGCTGGAATTCGCTTGGCGGGTATTCACGATTTTGGATTGCAGGGGTTGTTCCGCTCGCAGAGGCAACAGCATGTATATACCCACTATTTATAAAACGGATTAAAACGGAAATTCAACGACTACAGCGGCGACGCAACAGGTGGTGAGGTCAGAGCAACTGAGAAGCACTACTAACAACTGATACTATCCGCTAACAGCTTCCCGTGCCTACCCGCAAGTTGCAGCTACAGCATCACTCATGAGATATATACATCATCCTGATCTAGTAGACCTGAGCGTAAGTAGAGGAAGCCCTGACCTTCACGGGCGACTAAAGGGTCAGACGCGTAACTGGTGGGTACACAGCAGTGGCATGATATGATCGCACGCCGTCCCACGTGTTGCACCAGGAAGAGCTGGTGCGAGTACCGGTACAGATTGTCCATGACTGTTTCGACAAGTAAACTTTTCCGTGCATATACCCGCCCACATAACTCCTGCCCTACTAACGAGCGGTAACAGTGGCAACGTTACAGATGCTGTACACTTCATACCATCAAGGGTCATTATGTCAAAAAAAAACCGGCCCCCGTTTTTTGTAGTAGTGATGAAACATGCTGAAAACGTGTGCACATATGCACTAACCACACCGTGTTTTACCCGAGCGAACGCTCGTGCGCCGCTTTTCTCTCCGATATAATATTACGTGATGGTGGGTGTACGGTCGCTGAGAAGGCTTAGAAAGAACAATGCGTACCACGCAGGCTCTGACCCACACAGTAGTATGGCGGCCATCTACCACACCAAGGGTAACGGGCGCAAAGGATCCTACAGCTGTCGCATATGCGCGTATAGAGGGCTCGACAGCAGGGCTACCACGCGACTTGAAACATCGACGCCAGTTTGATGTTAAGCTCATCGTCTTTCTTCTTTGTTTTTATTTACACTAATATTCCATACAAAACACCCTCCTCAGCATAGTGCTGTGCATGCGGAATGGTTGATCTATTTACGCCTGGCGTTTCGTCGTGTTTCCTTTGCTTTCATTTTTCCTTTTTGTTGGGCAAAACATCAGCAGTCGGCATATATGCGGAAGCTGCTTTCGACAACTGTGCGTATACACATCATACATCTAAGGCATTAAATACCTTTCCTTGGAAATGAAAATGCGTACAAGTATCATATTTAAAATAACCTCCCTCAGCACTCTGCTGTGCAATTGGAATAGTTGCGGTATTCACGGCTGACGTTGCGTGATTTTCTTCTTGGAGCATGACATCAGCCGTCGGTTGCGAGTGATGTGATTTTTCGATCGCGCGTACTTCGGGCTATATATCATTGTTGGAAATCGCCTCCCAAATCAATGCCGTTCGAGTATGCACGGACTCAACCACTGATGACTGATTGTCTTTCGCTAAAAACTTTTCGGCGTGCCCGTATTCGAATACAAAAAAAAACTAAATATTGGATTATGAATCTTGAAAACGAAACACTTTTGGCAGCGGCAAAACTTCCGCAGTACCAAACGAGCGGAACAGAAGTCGTGAAAGCAGCAGCAGTAAAAATAGTAGTACCTACCTCATGCAGCAGTAGCAGCAGCAGCAGCAGCAGCAGCGGGAGCGAGCTGCACAAGAAGCAAGCGGTAACAAACATCAACAGCAGACAGAAATGCGATCTGTCTTGCGGTCGTCTACATTATTACTGGTAGCTGTAGAAGCAACGCCGGTACAACAACGAGAATGTCGCTCTCCTTCGTTGTCCTCTCTGCCTGAAAAGCGGTCGTAGCTGGGAAGATCGCAGGAGAAGCGTGGCGGCGAGGGTTCCTGCGCTTGGATCAGCAGCAGCAGCATACTTCAACATGCCGTGGTAGCAGTAGTCCGCGACGTGCATCAGCAGCAGTAGCAGCACCTATCTTCTGCAGCAGCACACGCAGCAGAGTAGAGGTATGCAGCAGCAGCAAATCTCTCAAAACCCCGCCGGAAGCAGACATGGCTCTTGGCCACTCTCGGGGCTAGCTTGGCCAATCCAAAGCGTCCGGAGTGTTTTCGACCAACATATTCCAGCGGTCGAATCTCATATCTTACAAATGTGGCTCGAGTAAAATATCTATCCAAAAATGCAAATAATTCGATTATGCAAATTCGATTATGATATTTGATCAGTCGTTGGTAACGGGGGAATAAATGAGAAAAATTCGGAGTATTTTTTCTTTCGCGCAGGTACTCTTTTCACAGCTCACACTTACAAGTAAGCACATATAGAGTCGGGTGGAAGCAGGCAGGCGGGGATCACATACAACGCAGCCTACAGTTGCCGAGCAGAAAATCCCGGTTGCTAGCACCTGACTCGAGGTAATGGGAGCGCGCGGTGCAAAAGCGTGTCAGCGGCGCGACCGTGCTATACTCCAGGCGGACAAGATGACCCGAGCTGCGGCCGGATATCAGATTGAATAACGGAGGGAGTCGTGGCGAAGGCATCCGTCTCAGATTCTCAGTGTGGGGGAGATGATTCACGCTTGTGCGTACAAACATGCTTGGGATCGAGACCCATGATTTGTTATTGACTTTGATCGCGTAGCACCTGGACTGTATGTACCCCTCCCCCCCCCCCCGCGCGCGCGTGCGTGTATGTACGCCGTACAACAAAAACCCCCGTTTGCTTCAACGTTGTTAGTTGTTTACTAAGTAGGAGGGTGTTTAATTTTCCTGTGTTGTCGCTCAGTCATACTTAGATACCTTCCCGGGGGGGGGGGGGGGGGGGGGAGGGGGGGGGGGGGGGGGGGGGGGGGGGGGGGGGGGGGGGGGGGGGGGGGGGGGGG
>JBBMHQ010090729.1:0-10730 GCA_037834295.1 Postelsia palmaeformis | reverse complement strand
CATGGCATCAACGACCCTCAAACTTGGCAGCGATCACTCTTGTAGAAATGGCGCATACGGCCTTGGAGGTTTAACGTCATCCAGTGCCCTGTGAGGCGAGGATTCATCGGCGGTGGTAGGGGTTGTGTGTTGAAAGCGCAGCTTCTTCCCGCTGCGGCATACCTGTTGCCAAATAACATCTCCCATCGGCTGTGTGGGTTTCAACACCATAAAGGGGAAATTCTGTTCTGTTTTTCGGTCTCTGGCCCCATAAGAGTCAGCCTCAGAACTGGAAATATGGACGAACAGTCCAACCACGACTCTGGACGAACGGAAAAGTGCTTGAGAAAGCTCTCGGAAAGCTAAAGGGAGCATCCTGAGGAGTCCACCGGATTTTTTTACAGTCCCGTCGAGCAAATCGCCGGTTTTCGGCAAAAAAAGCCAGTTCTGAAACCCCTACAAGAAATCTCCATAATAGCTGGTCTTACCTGATTAAAATTAAACAAGAACTACTGTAAATACAGTTTTTTCCGAATTCCGGGACACAAAAATAAAATATCACCTCGATTTTTCGGCTCTTAGCGTGGCCAAGTTCTCCCTCAAGAGTTGCGACAACGCCTCGATATCATCCTGACCGGGGAGGAAGACCAACACATCCCCGTCTCCCTCGGCATCCTCGTGAATCTGCAAGCACGTCACCAGACACGCGTCGAGGTAGTCGTCCTGTAAACGCGACAACACCGGCGGCAGTGGCGGCGACAACGGTGGTGGGGCGGACGGTCTTACACTATTCTAGGCTGCTATAACGGCATACGGGTCATAGTATTACACTACAACCTACTGACATTCACAATCAGAGCCCACGATGGAGCCCAAAAGTATTTATCTCCATACGGTTACACAACGATATCGGCAGGGCTGGATTGAGCACCAAGTCTGAGAAATGGCTATCTATATGTCGCCAACTCCAAACTCCAACTACCAATAATCAATCGATTAGTTATAACTATTCATAGTTGGCTAGGTGTTTCACAGAGATTACTACGACTGTGAAAAGTTGCCAACTAGCAATTTAGTTGGCTAGGTATTTCAGTTACATACTCGTGTGCGGTAATGTGCGAGGTTCTACGTCTTTGAATCTGACTGGCGCGTGGGTCCGATGTTCTGTGTGCGTTACTAAATGAAGACAACAAAAGTCAGTTAGCTGGCTTACTGTACCACTCAACTAACAACTAGATAGCTTACATCGGCACCCAACGAATAACTAGTTAGCTTGCTGCAACACCCAACTAACTACCTGGTAGTTGGCTTACTCCGCCACGCTACCAACAACTAGCCGTCCGGTCCTGTGAACTCACAGCCCAACAACAGTATACCAACAACAGTTTCGACCGATGCGGCGGGTATACAAGGCAATTCCAGGGATCCAAGAAACGCTCCCCGCGCACGAACTATTACAAGCGAAAGGAGTGCTAAAACCCGCACGGCCGCCGAAATAAATACCGGCCGAATATTCCATAGAAATCCTGGGTGAAGCCGAAGAATCTATTGAGCTGCGTCAATTCGGGGATTCCTTGGAAAAGATGGGTGGAGTCAGATACTTCATTGATCCGAGCGAAGCCGAAGATTCTTCGTCCGAACGAAAAAGTTGGGCATCGTGTTTTCAACGTTTTCTACCAGCGCGAAATCCGAGCGTGACCCCTACATATATACAATACAATAATTATGTAATGCTCTGTTGTCGGCCAGGGGCCCTCAGCATGACATCGACAGGTGAAGGAGGTACCGGACTTGACCGCTCACCAGGAGCGCGAGGAAAACAACAAAATTGACTATGAATAGGAGAGGGGCGTACTCACGTGTTGCTTGCCTTAGTCATTCGACCGTTGACCACGCATCCCTTTCGAGACGGAGCAACCGACTATTAATAGGAGGAAAGGTGGAGAGGGGGGGGTGCACTTGATAGGAGATGTGTACTCGATCTCATGCATGACCGTAGTCGGATGACCATAGACCCTCGCATCCCTACAATGCCGGAGCATGTCGGGTTTTCACCGACCAAGCAGACATTGCTTGCACCAAGAACGAAGCGCCGAGAGGGGGGTGGTGCATGCAAAGGATTGGGGAGGGGGGTGAGCCAACATAATTCGTGGCGACATCTGACACTCACGGCGACGACTCGCGCACTTTTTCGAAGGAAAGAGAATCAAGAAAAGGGTGCTCCCATCGAAACGGCAGCTCAGACGTGCGTTGTCCCATATACTCCCACTCCATGAACCGTTGGCACTCACCTGATCTTCCTTGGCATACATGACGTCCACGGGGTGAGTCCTGCCCGGCACATGAAGGCTTATCGAGTCCTGTGGTAAAACGAAAGACAAAAACAAAAACAAGACGCGAAAGAGAAGGAAAAAAAAGGGAACACGCCGTAAGTCAAAAGCACGTCATCAAGCCCCACCTTGTTACCGTGTAATATTTCCATACCATCACACTAGGGTGGTAATATAACACACACCCTCATACAAATTTCAAAGCTGGTTTTCTCGACACCGGAGAGAGAGTAAACGCCCAGCGCCGGTTCTACGGTACGGAGGTATCTCCTCGAGCTCATTTGAAAGCGACCATTTCTCGATGTGTGTGCCAATTAAGGCATGTTTTGGAGAAAATCGGCACCGAAATTAGTCCGAGGGTGTGTGTTATCTTGTCACCTTGGTGTTATAAGGTGCGTAGTGACAGTTTATCACACGTATGACGCTGGAACGGCTCGGTGTCCCCCCCCACACCTCATTTTTTCCCCTACTCTGACTTCCTTGAGGTGAAGTAATCATAAAGGTGTTCGTCCTCGCGAAAAAAATAAGCAAAAAAATAGCGGAAAAGGTACGAAATCCGTGAGGTATGAGGCCAGAGATCTATTTAACTCAAGCACGTCAACTTCGCCAAGTTTCCTCAAGCTCACCAACTTCGTCAAGCTTGTCAAGCACGCTCGAGCACGCCAAGCTTGCACAGCGATCCGAGCTTTAGTCGGCCCACTCCATCCCACCCCAACCACGACATCCCGCACCCCCCTCCCTATCATATATGGGTTGGGTTGGCATCTGTTGGCAACGACACTGTAAAACATGTCGCTCACTTCTCGAGCTAGACAACCAGGGCGCCGCTTTTGTTTTCTTGGCGGTCGGTCACAGCTGGTTGCCGAGTTAGATCATTTGTGCGAGGTAAATAACCTTTACCCCGCACAAGTGGGAATGATCGTATCACGTAGTGCTCATGGCCAGGCACCCAAGAGGCACTTACATGGTACTCCCATTGCTGTTTCTGGAAGCGGCTGCACCAGAAATTAAATTAACCCATTGAAGCTGTCATCCATATGCAAGTACGCCTCACAAGCGGTTCTTAGTGAGATACAGCTCACCCTTCATGCGACTCGCCGGACACCTCACGGCGCTTCGCGCTTGGTGCAAGCAATGTCCGTCTGGTCGGTGAAAACCCGACATGCTCCGTTCCGGCATTGTAGGGATGCGAGGGTCTATGGTCATACGACCACGGCCATGCATGAGATCGAGAACGTCTTTCCTATTAGGCACACACCCCCACCCCTACTCCCCTGCCACCCCACTCAAAACCCACCCATCCATCACCCAACTATACACCACCCATGCACCCATATACTCATTCACCCAACCACCCTGCCCAACCTCAATCCAACCCGCCCACTCAACATCCAACTACCACACCACACTACACCACATCACCACGCACCCACCCTCCCACTCCACGCAACCCAACCCAACCCAACTCACCCTGAAAAAGCGTCGGAAGAGGTCGACGTCGAGGGTGGCGGACATGACGATAACCTTGAGGTCTGGCCGCTTGGGCTGCAGACGCCGGATAAGCCCGAACAGAATATCCGTGTCCAGGCTTCGCTCGTGTGCCTGCCATCCGCACGCATCAACGAGATGAATGAAAAAAAATGACACATGGGACAAATCGTACAGGTCATCTACAGACAGATCATCCACAGATACATCATCTAGATCCTCACCTGTTTTGTCGGTAGGAAGAGCATATTTCATATCCAAACCGACAAAACATGTTTTAAAGCATGCAGATTATTCAGCTCTCACCCGGCAGCATGAGCTAGATCATACAGATCATACAGATCATACAGATCATACAGATCAAGAATATTTTCATCCTCCCTGAAAAATCTAGATCATGGAATGAAAATGATCTGTAGATGATGTGCCAGGCGTGTGAAATGGAAATCCGAGCATCAGACCCGGGATGGATCTCTGCTGACTTCCCGCAACACCTTCAGAGAGTATGCCGTAACTACAGCAGCAGCAGCAGTAGCCTCTGGTCACAATGCCATATTCATACGCGGCGAGTGCGTTTCGAACGAAAACTGACAAATGTTGTAGACCAACGAACTATAGACACCTCGTAGACAGCACGTGCGATCGAAGCATCACTACTCTAGTATCACTGTTAATATGTACGTGGTGTGACACATAAATTTTTGATCTTTAAAACCCTTTCCGAACCGCAGTCCCGTTTTCGGGCCAGACCACTTTAATTCTACGTTATTTGTCCCCCGAACGGGACTACTGTCTTGAAAGGGTTAAAGCCGAAGCTTTCATTATACTCTTCACATGAGGACTCCGTTTAGGCTGGCTGGCTGAAGCCGGATTTATACTACAGTATGTTAAAAGGGATGTTAAGGCGGGCGAACTCTACGATAAAATTCTGAGAAAACTGTGGGAATCTTCTACCAAGGCACACGAGTTGACGACAATGATAAATGTCCTCGAATCAACATCCGGTATGAGGCAGTAGCAATGAAACGGGTGGCGCGTCGAGGTGCCGTGATCGGTGTGAACTCGGTCCATGCCCACCTCGTCAAGCACTACCGCTGAGTACGCCGACAGCAGAGGGTCGCCCATGGCTTCTCGGAGCAGAACACCATCGGTCATGTATTTGATGCGCGTGCTGCGGGAATGGTAGGACGAGAGAGTTAGCAACATTAATATCAATATTGCGTGGTAACAGACAGGCCAGATGGATGCACAGATCACCCAGATCGTTTTCACGTGACCTGTATTATCTGTGATCTGCAAGAGATCTGAACGATCTGTTCATGTTTCCGAAGCATCAGCTATCTCAACACGTCATGTTATCATGCGTCTGCCCCCATTTGTAGGGGAAATTGAACTATGATCTGCTACAAATCTGCGTGATCGTTCCCACATACCAGATAACATTCTGCAGGAATGCATGATCAGTACTTATCCCCCAACCCACTGATCTGTACGATCTAGGTCAGGCAAATCACGACATGTCCGACACGTGAATACTGCACATCACATTTTTCTCGGGGTTGTTTTTTTCACACTCCAGAGTGGAAAATTTACGCCACCACCAACGCGTAATATTGTCGAGGTAGGAGAAAACCTGTGGTATATATTTCCGGGAGATGTGGACTAATAAGATCAGCACGGGTTAATAGTGCTCGCATACTCATGGAGCAACGGGCATTGTATCCACAAAAACAGGATGGTAGATGGCCCTGCCGTGGTGAGCTAAAACCTACACTGCTCTGGACGGCAATATAAGGATCTTCCAGACATTAAGATTCACATTGAACGGCCATTACATTTCCGTCCAGAGTGGAACGTAAAGAAAAAACACGTGCTGGTGCACCACCTCATCGCACCACCAACCTCTCACCTCTTAGTGGTGCAGTCATCGAACCGAACGGTGTACCCCACCACATGCCCCAGCTCGCTCCCAGCCTCCGCCGCCACCCGCTTAGCCACAGTGACCGCTGCCACCCTCCGCGGCTGCGTGCACGCGATAACGCCTCCACTCGAAACCCCACCCCTCGCATTCTTACCCCTCGCAGCACCCCGCCCTCCCTTCTTAGCGCCACCGTTATTAATAGTCGTTGCCGCCGCAGGATCGGAGACTGGTATACCGTTGGCGACAGCCCTTCGCGACGGCGTGATCGTTGAGAGTGGGAATAAGGTAGAGGGGACCCCAAAGATCGATGAACGGCGGGAGAGGTCGGATTCAACTGGCGTCGGAGGTTGCGTCTTATTCCATAGATATCGTCGGAAATGGAGCGGGCGAGCGACATATAAATCGTAGTGTACAAAGGAAAGGATAGATGAAGGGGAAAACATATATATGCGGGCACAGAACCAGGGAGAAAAATATCTGAAAGGCTTATATTGAGGAGAGAAAACGAGTTGAAGTACATAAATGGAACGGGGGCCATGAAACGATGTAGTTCGTACTGGCGTACCTGTAGTGTGTGAAAAAAAATGCCACGAGATGTTGCCAGATGCGCGCGCAGCATGGCTCTACTCCACGCGTTGGACGGATAGATCACGCATGTATCTACAGGTCAGATATATCATCTACTAAATCCTAACTGCCGTCATGAGATCTTGTGCAGGATCTGTGTAGTACTGATTCAACCCGGGAAACACGTCCTAGATCATGCGGATCACCACACAGGTCCCACCCGGCAACACGAGCTAGACCATACCGGGGAAATTATCTATTTGGTGTATCTGATCCGTCCGATGTATGCACTCACGCTCACACTATAAAGTGACCGTTGGTATGTCCGTTAACATTACCGTTGACATGACCGTTGGTACGGCTGCACTTACTATTATTCACTTGAGGTCGCTATACGTCGTTCCCGAAGAATATCAACAATCGGACAGATAGATCCCGATCTAGGTCAGATATACCGGTATAAGATATATCATCTAGATCATATAGGCTCTGTGTTTGCCGTTATAATATGCTGTGCAAGAGCCGTATCATACAGATCTCACGCGGAAAAACAAGTGCGAAGGAGCCATGTCATATAAGATCATACAGATTCCACCCGGCAAAAACAAACAATTCTGTAGCCCTCGCAGGTAATAAAAGTCAGGAATCTATCTGCGCCGAAAAATCCAGATCATGAAAATAAACAACTGATCGGACATGCCCGAAATGTGCAAGACTTTTTGCCACTGGACTCACCCTGCTTGCGCGTTTCCACCCCAGCCGGCACCCCCTCCCGTGATTCCTGCCTCATACAGGAACTGCGGGATCTGCGTCGATTTACCGCTGCCGGTTTCCCCCACGATTACCACGGTCTGGCCGCGGCACAAGCAGCAGCACAAGGTAGCAGCGCGGCAGGGGTCAAAAAGCGCATGCCGTCAGATGTGAGCGCATGCAGATATATACCTGGTACAATCAAGCGCTTGCCGTCACAAGCGAAGGCGGATGCCGCCACATGCAACAAACTTCATGCCGTGAAGCTTTGATAACGAAGCTCATGCCGCGCGTGCCGGGACAACCAAACGCATGCTACGACAAATAAGGGCATACCCCGGATCAAGTGGGTGAATGCTTCATCAAGTACGCGCAATGCTGGGACACGCAAGAGAGCATACCGCGACAGGAAAAGCGCATAACACGCCGAGTAAAAGCGAATACCGGAACAACCAAGCGCATGCCGCGACAATCAAGCGCGTGCCGGGACAACCGAGCGCTTGCCGGGACGTGGTGTCTGTAGAAGCGCATTCAGCACGAGCAAAGGCATATCGTGGCAACCAAAAAGCGCATAACGGGCCAAGTATATTCATTCATGCCGGTATAAGCAAAAAATCATGCTGGTGCAAGCAGAAGCCAAATGCCGTGCCAAGAAAAAGCGCATGTGGGGACAACCAAACGCCTGCCGTGATAAGCAAGCAAACAGAATAATAATCGGTGCGAGTTGATCCGTAGAAGCTTGGAATACCTCGTACCTCGGAGGCTGTACATAAGCGTCGTTTGTTTTCACCACTGGTTCCCTCCATGCTATAATCAAGTCACTGCCTCCCTCTACAACTACAAACGCATATCTGCTTCCCTCAACTCCATAATCAAGTCGCTGCTTCCCTCTACACTATAATCAAGTCATCATGTTCCCTCGATACCATGATCAAGTCCCTGGAGGACCACCTGTACCAGGCGTCCTGTCTGTACCAGCTTTGCTTCAAAAAGTGCCCTGTACATAACACTAGCAGGGTCCACATAGGTGAACTGCTTGTGATGCACCAGGGCCTCACCTGATGTCCCTTCACGGCACGGATAATGTCAGCCTTGAACGAAAAGATGGGGAGCCCTCTTCTTTGCTTTAGGTGCTTCCGCGGTAGCCGACCCTGGGCAACGGACCCCTGTGACGTCGCCACCATCCCCACCCCATTGTCATCACCACCACCACCACCAGCCGCATCTCGCGGGCGTTTGCACCCCGTAGAGGTAACAGCGCCTCCTCCGATAGCGGTCGCACCATCACCACTGGTTCGGCCTTGGGCGGCCTCCGCGAGAGGGTCACCGGTAGCACCCCCAGAATTGTTGGGTAAGCCTCGAACCCGGTTCTCAGCCGTCTCAGCTGGCGTGGGAGTGCCTCGTGAGCCCTCCGACGGAACGAGTGTGCGCCGGTGAGTATGGGCCTTGAAGGGCATAGCGCGTGCACCTGTTTAGGGTTTGCAGTGTATCGAGGCGTTTCGATCTCGAGGGGTACACGATGCGTGTCAGTAGTGCAGTCAGTTATTCCAGGGCATATGTCGCTGGTGCCGCTGTGTGCGGGTCTTGGAGAGTGTGGAGCGTGAAGCATGAGACTGTTTGGGGTTCGTACAGCAGTAGTGGAAGGGGGGGGGGCGTTTCGGGGTTCGTTATGGAATCCTTTTGGGACACCCGTTATTGATGCTGCTGTGTAGTGAAGGCATCGCAAAACAGGCGGAGAGCAGCGAGCAGCGAGCCTCTGACACCAGCTCTATGCTGGGTAATGGTCATGGGTCCACGGCGTGCCACTGTAGTAAATACCAGGTGAGCCTCTCACCAGGGTATCCAACCTTAACCCCTACACGGCCACCGGTACCTGCTGCGTAGCTACCTGACGTAGGGAGAGCGTACGGGATACCCGAACGGGGTTCATCCGAGCCACCGGTCTCCTGGCCCATCTTCTTTCGTCGGCTGCGCGCTAGCTCCGTCTTGCTCTCCGAGGAACAGTCGGTGTTGGATAGGGGCGAGGTAGCTGATCCACCTGCTTCGTCGCCAACAGCGGACATAGCCAGAGTGTGCTTCTCAGGTCTCACGTCCTTTTCTTTCCTCTTCTTCCCCTTCCCTTTTTTAGCTGCGGGGTGTGCGGAGCCAGATGCAGCCAGCGTGTCGCGCTGGATTACAACACCCTCATCTTGGTCATCGTTGCCTTTGCCGTGGTGGTGGTGGTGGTGAACAATGTTCGCGTCCAAATCGCTGGTGCGGTGGTGGTGGTCTGGAGAGCCGGCTATATCGCTCGGGAGACTTGCACCACCCATGCTGCATGCCTTAGGGCTGCCGGCAACATCTTCGCTGTTTCTTCGCGAGCGTGGAACGGGGGGGCTAAGTCGGTCGTTGCCAGCCAAGGCAGTGCTGGGGACGCTTCCTGTCCTGTGAGGAGCAGCTGGTGTTGTCGCCGGTTGTTGCTGTTGGTGCGCTATGCCGTTGGGCTCGAGGCTATCTCGACTGCCTGCAGCTCTTCGAACAGAGCTGTTGCGCCTTCTCTTCTTCTTCTTGTTCGGCTTGGCCGCTTCAGCGGCGCCTTTGCCCGAGCTGTGTTCAGGTGGGTCTTCTTCTGACGGTGACCCCTTGTCCACGTTGCTGTCGCCACTCGGCATGGTATAGATGAGAGCGCGCTACAACAGGCTGCGGCCCGAAACCTTGGTTATGGCATGGGAAACATCCCTCGTCGCCCCGTGAAAAACACGCCTACATAGACATGGAACATCGTTTTCGGCTATTTTGTGTTTTAGATCCAAATCCCAAAAGATACATCATACGAGTACAGTGGAGAGGGAGACTTTGGAGCTGTGAGTGCACAAGAGGGCGGTGCCAATTGAGGCAGGGTACATGGAATCTCCTTTGTTCGAGGACACCCATTTCGGTGCCGTGATTTTCTCGAGCGATGCCGAAAGCAAACAGCAGATGGTGACAGAAATGGAGCAAACAAGCGAGATCGAAGTTGCCTGCTGCGGCTCGCAAACTCTAAGCTTAGCAGTCGCTGAGGTGTGTGCGCCCAGCTGCGCTTTAGATGAGCATACAGCGAGGATTGTTGTGGTGGTATTGCGTGTTTTGTGGGATGCACTGAGCGTGAACTGCGCTCCGGCCAAAGCGGGGCATCGGTATCATGCTACTGCTGTACATATTTGCGGATCATAGAAGCAAAACGGTTGTTTTTGTTCCGCTGCTGCTGTACAGCAGCAGTATACCTGGTACCAGTACTTAACAGCGAGGATTGCTGGTGATGTTGCGTGTTTTGCGGGATGCACTGAGCGTAAGGTACGCTCCGGCCGAAGCGGGGCATCGGTATCATGCTACTGCTGGAAATATTTGCGGGTCATAGAAGCAAAATTGTTGTTTTTGTGCTGCTCCTATACAGCAGTATTATACCTTAAAGATACCAGGTACACCTGATTTACAGCAGTATGTAATTCGTGCACTCTGACGGACTTTTTGTACTTCTTGTACGAGTACGTACATCAGGACGTAGTCCCACAGAAGATGTAGTGCTGCTGTCAAGTTCAACCTACTCTTGTATCTCCACCCGAAGAACTCACGTTTTTATCAGATATATACTGTAGATACATTACCTGCATTCTTGCCCCGAGTCGCACCGGCGAGCCTTGGTCCACGCAGTTCTCGCAATTGGTGGGGGGGGGGGG
>JBBMHQ010090696.1:0-10733 GCA_037834295.1 Postelsia palmaeformis | reverse complement strand
CCCGGATCTGAGTTACGACTGAAGAGGGAGAGAGAGAAGAAGGGCGAAGATAATGAATGGGATGAGAAAAAAAAAATGGTCAAATATATAGATATTGATATTGATACACAGATTGAGATACCTGTCCCAAGGTCATTAGCCTATTGCACACATGCTCCAAACTACCTACTTGTTGAACTAATAGGTACCGATCGACAAGTTCGCACACAAATTGAACACGACAATAGGTATCGATATGTAATACCAAACCTATTGAGACATCAATAGACCTATTCAATAGGCTGTTGTTCAGGGTCTACCGGTATACATACGAATACAGCAGCACCACGAGTACTACCGCTCACTGCTGCTGCACGTGTGTCCGTATTCATGATTTTGTGCCCTCCTTTATACCGATATCAGGTACCAGGTATATCGTATATCGTGCCAGGTACCCTACCGCAGAGTACTACTGTTGCCTGCTAACCCCGGACCTATTGTCCAGAGGGGGGCTGTAGACATCATGGTTTCATACCAGGTACACCTGGTTCAGCAGGATCTCGTGCCGGGTTTTCATACCAGGTCACAGGTGACAGGTACCAGGTCATAGGTACCTCGAATCATATACCGCCATTATATCGCGTAAAAGGAACGACCGCCGTATTACCAGTTACCTAGCCCGTTCCTGGTATCTATATCTTATAGCTGCTGGTATCTCGTGCCCAGGTACCAGTTATCTCGTATTCAACATTTTCCACACCAACCGGCACCAATTCCGCCGCGAATATGTTTCTCGTTTCGTGATTGAAGTCGAAGGGGAACACGAGCAAAGCCGCCGCGCGTTCAAGCTAAAGGGCCAGCGAAGTGCTACCAGAACTATCACGGGGCTGCCACAGGGCTATCGGGGAGCGCTCGCCGCGACTACCTCGCTGTAGTGCCGGGGGATGGATGAAAGCGGCAGAAGGTCGAGCAGGGTCAGTGGGAAATATTACAACAGCCCAAAGGGTTGTGAGTCGTTGGTATGTTGGTATGCGCACCGCCGACGACAACGAAGGCGGATGAAATAGACCAGAATATCTGCACCACCGCCGTGTGCCTAGAGTATAAATTCGAGTAGTTGTGCAAATATGCACTAACGTATAAACCAGGAGTTTAGACTACTGCTGTACGAGTTTTCATTGTGTCTTGTTTTTGCTGCGCGTGTGGTTCGCGGCATCCCTTGTGCTCATGTTGAGTTTAGTACCTCCGCCCAGCTGGCAAGTCGAACTGATATGTAAAATGTTTCGTGGGTGGAAGGGGAGGCAACCCAGGTGTTCGTCCTATACTGCATGAAGCTTATTATCTGAATATTTTGTGTGTTGCTGATGGAGTGTTTTTGATACTCGTACTCGTACGAGGTACGTTTTCATAATGACTCTCCTGGTATACCTGGTACCACTAAAGGTTTTAATTTTGAGGGCCGGTTGGTATCCACTGTGAATCTCTAAACTACTGTGCTTATATTTCCGCTCACAAAGTGATACTTGGTACTGTATCAGGTACCAGATATGCGTTATGTTTGCGCATATCGCATACGTGCCTGGTACTTAGGCTTCTCTCGTGATCCGGACCATTATTGCACGAATCTTGACTAAACCTTGACTGGGTGAAGAGCATTGCACCAAGTTTCCAACTTTACGCAATCGGTCGGCATCCACTCGGCGTGAAAGTTCGTACCCTTTTCAACAAAGAGACCCACTTACGAAGAAAGCGTTACCAAAGGTCGTTCGTACGTACTGACAGGAAAAAGGCGCACAACAGTAGTATCCCACGCAGCTCTTGAATACATGATTACTCGTACGAAGTACGTATATGATACGAGTTTTGTTCCAACAAACTAGTGCTGTAATTCTAGCAAATGTGTCAAACTTACAGCTGACGTTTCTTACAAAACTTGCATTCAAAAATACTAAAAGTCGACATACTTCACGTGCGCCACACAGCCAGCGCCGGGCGTCTACAGCTCCCCAGATGCGCTCGTCGGGCGGCTGTACTCCGGGCACGGCCGAAACAACCGCCTCGCCGACAGCTCGCCTCCGCGGAACACGTCTTTTGGGGCAAGTGTACAAAGGTACGAGTACCAAGATGTCCGCGGCGGCGACAACAGCGGCACGGGTGCTTCGGCCCTCATCCGCCCCCGCACCGCGAACCAAAAGGATACACTGCTGGCGGAACAGCAGCAGGACGTCTTGGTGCCCAGACTCCTGCACCCTTCGGATTCCTCGGGCAACACGTCTCTGCGGGTTGATGAGATCAACAGCCCCCCCCGCATCGGCACGAGGCGGCGGTTGTCTGACGGCAAGCGGACGGGCGGTGATCTGGGACCGGGGGCTAGCGCAGCGACGAGTCTGCCGCGGGGGGGCAAGCAAGCGACGACAGACCAGCCCAGCACCATCGGGGGCGGGATGTCGCTGAGTCGGAGCCTTGGAGCGCTGGGGCAACAAGGCGGTGGAGGGGGGAGGTCGAATATGATGGTGCCCGTTGCTAAGATGCGCGGCGACAGCGCGCCTTACGTCGGGAGCGGGAGCGATATAACGTCGCCGAAACCGCCCCTCCGGGTGGGAGCAGCCTGGTCCAGGGGGCCTTACGCGGGACAGAAAAATATCAGGTCGGTGATGGTAGGTCGGCCGTAAAGCATAGCGATATACGGATAGGTTTAGCGTATATGCTGTCATTAGTTGCTGCATACAAGCCATGTTCGATAAAAGCAGCCGAGGCCTGTACGCCTCTCTGTCTACGACGCGGGCCAGCTATAAAGCGCAAGAAGCCTGCGGGGGTCGTATCTCATTAATCACAAAATAGACTACAGAAATTGGAATCACTAACCCTGACGAACCACTGCTTGTGCAAAAAATGTCATCTTACTTGTATGAAAAATTTCAACCTTTTCTCCCGACCCGATCTCGCCGAGATATCCACGAAAACTCCGAATCATCATTTTTCACACTGAACTTGTATCAAATCGTCGTTTTCGATGAAGATGACATTTGGTGGAGATAGTGATGGAGGTATAAGGAGAAGGTCGATGTAAGTCTTGTTGCCCAATTCATTACCCATCAAGATATGTTACCAAAACTCAGTTCCATATATAAATAAAGTAATTACGGAAAAACGGCATTTCTGCGATGCCCCGCTCAATCTTGAACATAAAACGGTGAAGGTTAACGCCGTTTTTGAATCGCACGTTCAAAGGTATTGATCGTCAACCCTGTGCGTTTTTTCGTCACGTTTACTACCTGGTACTGTAGTTTCGATCGACTTTGTGTTTTTCGGGTTGTTGGAGCGGTCATGTCTCTGGGGGAAAAAAGTAGAGAGAGGGCCTACACTCAATGCGTAGGTGTATGCATGAACTACTCCGTGTCAAAAAAGTAAGCCTAAATTCGTAAAATTGACGGGGGCATGACCGATCCGACGCGCAAACCTTATAAAGGCTGGTCCAGCTCGTATAGGTGCCAAAGTGGTCACTGCCCGTCTCTCTTATTTATGTGATGCATCTGATTACTCCTACTTTACCCTGTTTTTGGCCATCCATGATATGTAGCTCTGTCAGGCTAAGCACCGAGGGGGAAGCGCTTCATTTCGTACCTGGTATGATATAATACCCACCCCCCGAGCCCTATTGAGTACACCCCCCCCCGAGCCCCGAGTACACCCCCCTCATACGATGATGGTTGTTCATGATAACGATTACACCCTCCCACCCCCCACACTCGCTGTTTTGGCACGTACAATACCGGTCTCACATAACTTATATCGCGAAACTCCCGACCCCCCGCGCCGTGCTCCTCTGTCCCCGTGACGACATCGTCATCGACACCGCCATTCCAAGTCCGGAGAGAAGTCCGTTCGGACGACGGGGGGCCCTTTCACACGCAGTCCCCGAGTCCGCAGTCGTACATCCTCACGCCGCCGCGATGAACAACCGCGGGGAATCCAGCACATTGTCGGCGGCAAGAGGAGACGCAGAAACGAGGGCCGCCGCCATCAGTAGCGCTCAAAATAATAGTGGGAGCTTTTCGAGGAACCCGTTCACCCCTCGTGACAGACCGCCATCGGGGCTCCGAACGGGAGGAACAGTAAGTGGTGCTACTATATCGCCAGGGAGCGGGGCCAAGATGAGGGGACGATCGAAAGGAAGCTCCGTCCCCGGTGGGGCAAGGCTTCCTGGTCAGGAAAACTTTTTGTCCTCGCTCCACCTGGACCAGGAGCAGATGTCAGACTTCCACAACAGCGAAGGTCACTTCCTGTACCTGCGGCAGAAGGCGGGAGCGGATGCCACCGCATACAACCTGGAGGTGAGGACTGTTGCTATTTGTAGCGCTTCTCGATGTTTACGCCGTATGCTGTCCGTTTGTTTTTTGCATGTGCATTCCCACAGAACGCGGACTAGCGATTCCTAATAGTAGCGTCGTGGCGGGTGGTGTCCTGGATTTCTGATCAAAGTCATGCTAGGTTTTTTATCGGGTTCCTGTTATACCAATGCCACTTGTCCTGCTGTACTGCTGATAATATCTCAAGCCAATATAGAACTATGAGAAAAATCGTACCTGGTACGTCGTACGCTCAACCCGACGGGCTGTAGAAGTCATATATATGAAGGTAATGGGAAAGCCCCCAAAGTGGGAATGAAGATTTCACGCATCAGCGACAGATCATGTACAGTATGGTTTAGATTCCTGATATATAATACATTACCCAGCTCCCCGTTGCCATGCGGGAGCCGAATTAATCTATGTGACCTACGTATACGAGCGCATCGCACGTGGTTGCTGTATTGGATCTGTATTGTACAGGTCCTTGCACAGCATCATCATAACGGTAGCTCACCATCTACTGTAGATGATGTGTTTGATCCATCTGTAGATGATCTAGATCGTGATATGTTCGAGGTGTACTATGCTCCTCAGCTAAGCACCCCCGTCATTCAAAATGCGTGGACCCTACCCCCCTCTCCTCGTACTATACCCCCTTCGCATATTATATAAGTGGTGTAAATATATATATATATAGGTTGGGTTGGCGTCAGTTGGCGACAACGCTGGGAAAGACGCCTCT
This sequence comes from Postelsia palmaeformis, assembly GCA_037834295.1. Taxonomy (NCBI): domain Eukaryota; class Phaeophyceae; order Laminariales; family Laminariaceae; genus Postelsia; species Postelsia palmaeformis. Next base: position 5,660 of record JBBMHQ010090696.1, on the reverse strand, counting down.
CACTGCGTGCGCTAGACAACCAGGGTATCGTTGTTCTTGTTGTTGCTGCCGTTTTTTCTTCGGCGGCCACTACGGCTGGCGGTCGAGTTAGATCATTTTTGTGCGGGGAGAGCCTTACATCCGCACATAAAAGGGGTGATCATGTCACGTAGTGTGTATATCGTTGGCGCCCACAAAGTAGTTACGTAGTAAACCCATTGCTGTCTCTGGAAGTGGCCACACCAAAAAATAAAGCAGTTAATTGACGCTGCCATCCACATGCAAGATAATCCGCCTCAAAAGCGGTTCTTAGCGGGACCCAGCTCCCGCGTCGTGCACCCGCCCAACACCTCACGGCGCTTCGCGCCTGGTGCAAGCGATGTCTACCTGGTCGGTGGAACTCCGACATGCTACGTCCCGGTATTGCAGTCTATGGTCATACGACTACGGCCATGCATCATAATGAGTACAACCCTCCCCGTACCAAAAGAGGGTAGAACCCACATAGTAGGATAATGTGAAATGTACAAGGAGGAACGGGGTGTGATAGAAGAGGAGATGAGGGAAATAGGCGAATGTGACATGGAGGCGTTTGGTACACTAGATATCAGCGGCAAAGCGATCATTATCCTAGGAGACGGATGGTGGCCATAAGCGGCCAAACGGGAAGGGTCATACGACTACGGCCATGCATCATAATGAGTACAACCCTCCCCGTACCAAAAGAGGGTAGAACTCACATAGTAGGATAATGTGAAATGTACAAGGAGGAACGGGGTGTGATACAAGAGGAGATGAGGGAAATAGGCGAATGTGACATGGAGGCGTTTGGTACACTAGATAGCAGCGGCAAAACGATCGCTATCCTAGGAGACGGATGGTGACCATAAGCGGCCAAACGGGAAGGGGAAAAAAATAGCAAAACGTTTCTATGTAATACGTGGAAACAACGTGATGAGCGCCCAAAAGTTTGACGTGTCTTTATTGGGAGTAGAAACGGTTCTACATCTGGGAAGGGATGCGTGGTCGATGGTCTAATGGCTAAGGCAAGCAACACATGAGTACACCTCCCCGTACCATGCCGTGTCATTGCTCAGCGGAGGTAGGGTGGGTGGCAGGACTGCCCCCCCAAAGAGCGAACGTAAACATTTTTCCGTACGGGCGACGCCGTACGACGCTGTACGGCGTTTTAGTTATCGAGCGAGTCACCAATTGAATGGGGGGGCACAAAGTAATAATGGCACGCGGTGACTCAACACGTTATTAGCAGTATAATCACCATGTTATCGCCTTCTACAAGTAAAACACAGTGCTTTTGAACTGAATATTGCCCCTCCTTCATAGTCTCACATTTTTCTGGGCTTACAACAGAAGTACGTACTCAAGTACCAGTGCACTGCAGGACGTCTCGCTAATATATAAAGCAAAACTCTAACTTCCGCTTCTTGAAGGTCACGAGCAGCTTCGACAGACAGGCGCCACCGCCAGGCGCTCAGGCGCTCGCACCGGCAGAGACTGTCAGAGGAAAATCGCCGTGGAGAGGAGGGGGGGGCGGAGGTGGCGGTGGCGGTGGGAGTGGGAGTGGAGGTGGGGGTGCGAGCATTGGAGGCGGAACCGGTGGTGACCAGGCGCGAGGGCAAGCGCAGGACTACTATACTCTCAGCCACGCTGGTATCACTCATCTGAAAGACTCGTCCAGCGATTTCACGACGCTGGATCGGTGGGAACGGGAGTACGCCTTGTTTCACCAAATCAGGAGGTAGGCGACGGCTGGCTGCGGGAGTTTGTCCGCGTTAGGATAGGGGTTGCATGTGCTCGGGGCGGTGCTCGCTAACTTCGCCCGTTCGTTTTGTGCCCTGCGACCCAAGCCACCCAGCTCAGATGTTAATATTTACCGTACCTGGTAGTCGCGATACCAGCCTCCTCCCTGGTAATATTTATTTGCCCACAGCACTGCTGTTGCTGAAATTCGGCATGTGAGCTTGTGCAACAGCAGTAAACCTTGGATATCTCCCTTTTCCCTGCATAATTTGGCGGCTATGCTGTGTATTGTGCTGTGGTGCCGTATTTTCATATTGCGCACGCTATTGACGCTTTCGTTCTAGCTCTATTTATTTTATGTTCGTGTTGTCCCTTGAAAAGTGCATTCGCGCTCGCATTCATGTTTAGACTGCGGAACGCGACATATGTCAGGGACTTGGGAGTTAAGAATCTCACGCCAAGATGTTTTCATAGTTGAATATTTACAGGCTATTAAGAATTTGTTCTCAGCGAGTAACGCCACTCTCCATCCTTTATACGTAGCACCTGGTAGCCTTGATGACCCTATGCCCAACGTTAACATCACAATAAGCCGTGAGCCTTCGCCACGATTGGAGGTTCTCAACTGCTGTCGCGTACACCGCCAAAAGGCTCCGATGTCTCAGAGCGAGAGCTCCCCTTCCCTAAACACCCTCCATTTCTCGGCTTTCCCAACGAACGACGGGTCGGCTACAAAACGCCTGATGCTCCTTGATGTTCTCAGTAAGGTATGTCTACCCGCACTATATATAGCCAGACGATTACACGTAAGCGTTTCCCGCTCCGTATTTTCGTATCGACGTTTTGGGCGGCAGTCCTCGAAAAAACACACGCCTTCCAAGTATGTCTGTAGTCGCAAAACAAAGCAGAAAAACATCGGCGCCGAGAATCGAAGATCCCACTAAGCGTCTTTGGCACCCGCGATGAGTTATGGTTATACAGCTGTGGCTAACAGGAGCGCTCACGTCCCCTGCACTTTTTGTGTCTGCTCTGCCTGCTGCTGTTGCGCATGTGTTTTACGTGCCGCGGAAACAAAATGTCAAAATGACTGGTACTATGGGACGAAACGAAACACACACAAAGCATTGCTTTCTTCGAGCTTTACAGGCGCTGGAAGAGCTTCACCGTGTGGAAGAAGACCGTGAGGGCCTTCAAGTTTACGCAGGCGTCGTCGGCGCTGAAAACGGGGCTGTTTGCATTCGTCCCCCCACTGCGGCTGGCCATCGCTAAGATCCGCACGGAGTGCGTGGACGTTGAAAAGCGCCGGTTGTTCGCGGTTGGGCAGGGGGAAACGATTACTTTGGAGGCGTTTCTGGAGCGTCAGCGCACGACGCAGCAAGAAGTCGCACAGGTTTGGTTCTTGTTTGTTTTGTCGACTTATCACAGCAGTACTGGTACGTAGATGATGTTTGTTTTAATCGGGCAGCTTTTACAAAGTTGAGTATCACCCACCCAATCGGTCGGAACATGTTTTTGGAACTATGGGCATTTACAGCACCAGGTATACGTAAGTACTGATATGTAGTTGGGTTTTGTCTTACTAGGTGTGTTTTACTGGTGTTACATACGCGTAGGAAACGCCACAACCGTGGTGATGTTACATGCGTAAATCGCAAGACATGTCCCTAAAATCGGGCACGATCGTATATACTGCTCGATTCACGGCCTCCAATGGCACGCATGTTCTTATTTATCGGCCACCGCAGCTGGACTCGCCAGAAATCAGCCTCGCAGCAGTTCCAACTATTGATTATAAACAAGCAGCCCAATACAACACTTTATGCGCGTCGTGGCCAACGCTCTAACTGTTTCCCTCGCTTCAGCTTCTCAAAGAATTCTCTGAGAAAATTCATGAGGTAGCTCGCTCGGCGCTGGACGAGGTGGTTGACGGGTTCTTGAAGGCCAACGGCATTGTGGCGGACCATCGCATGACGTTCATGGAGCGGACGAGTCTCCGGTCGGAGTGCCGCCGCCTAAAACAATTTCTCCGCTTGGTCTACTTTATCGTGGTGGACACTTTGAGGGATCGGGTGCGTTCAGGGCCTCGTGCGCCCCCTCGGATCAAGTAAAGGTTCTTACTGTGGTTCGGCAAGTTTCAGGCTGGACCAAAGCTTTCCATGACTGCAATTTGGGCAAGTTTAGCCACTATATCCGTAACTACAAAGGAAGGGCCGGTTTGGTCCAATGTCAACACAAACGGGGACTTGCATAACTGAACAGGGCGGCATTTAGTTGTGGTATCAATCAGACGTTTTTCTCGCAAAAGATATATCTAAAGTTGGCGTTGCGCTGGTCTATCTCCCAACCCTCGCACCGAAGCTTGGATTGTTTTTGATTCTACAGCAGAAGCTTCTCGGGATTTCTGGGCGTTGTTTGTGTGAAATATCATCGACCATAATTCTAATCAGGCACAGGGGGCGCTCGTGTCGTTGTGTTGCGATTTTGTCGGCGCCTATCGCGCCCTCCCCCCCTCCATGGGCTCATCAACAGTATTTTGGCTGTTTTTTTTCTCGTGATATTCGCTGAAGATAAACCACGGGAACTGTTCGTATCTATTATATGTCGTCTGGATTCTCTGGTGGCCGGTGACGAGGCCTTGTGCATGGGTGTCAGTCAGCACAGACACTCGTCAATTATCATCGGCTACATGTAGCTCTCGACCCTGACTCTCGGTCGATGGTGCTGGCCGCGCGTTACTATCATCCCGCCGCCTCCTCCCCCTGTATGATATATGATATCGAGTACCCCCCCCACCCCCCGTTTCGCCGGTCAGCAATTTCTAAACGGCCCCCCATCACGCCTCCCTCACGTTGTGATGTATCCTACCGTAGGTCCTGGGATCAGTCGCCGAGGCGGCGCGGCTCGTTGCTCCCCGGAATGTTCTTATTGTTGATAATCAGCCTGACGTCAAAACGGCTGTTCCTACCTCTACGGCGGCGGCGGCAGCAGGAGCCGGGGTCGCTGGCATCCCCGATGGCACTGCGAGAGTTGCGGAGAAAGCTGCTAGAGTGAAAGCGGCAGGCAGCGGTGGCAGGGCCGTCGGTGGCGGAGGAGGCCTTCGTGGTGCGGGCGAGGTGGGGGCGGCGGCGTCGTCTCCGCCCGACCAAGTCCCTTTGTTCAGGTTCGTTCAGGAAAGTATATAGTGGTGCAGATATTGTCTTTCGGTGTGGTTGTAGTTATTGTTGTTGTCGTTGTTGTTGCTATCGTCGCCGCTGTTGTTATCGTTGCTGTTGCTGTTGTTGCTGCTGTTTTCATACTAACCCATTGCTTTCTGTGGTCGCAGGGCATGCTTCAGTAACTCTGGTGAGCGCATACCAGGTACGTCGTGTTTCTTGCGGAGCATTTTTTTTTCAAGGCCTTGATGATCAGGCCATTTTCTTCACGAACAAACGAAATGCTAGGGCTCGGAGAGTGCAAACGTTATGAGGCGGTGAGAAGGGGTAGAGTACCCCGGGGACAAAAAACAAAACCAGACATGCCTGAGGGTGGAGGATGGCCTAGTGTTACAGTAGATAGTCTTGTTCTCGCGGTGGGTCTGAATGTTATGTTTCAGCACCATGAACCTCAGTGCCCGTTCAACCCCCTGACCGGCGTACGTTACGGCGTCCTTCCCGCACCCTCCCGCCCACGTTGAACCTGATCACATCCTGGTGGCAGGATTTCGGTAAATTTTGCAGAGGAAGGAGAGCTGGTAGTTTCTCCGACAGCAGAAGACATCGCGGAAAGCTTTCAAGGTAACGAGTTTTTCTTGAAAAAACTAGCTCATGTTGGTTTTGTTTCTGCGCTCGTCTCCTGTGACATGTGTATACTAGCTTTTTCTGCACTGGCGTACCGGGTGTTTCAGCCCCACACCCTCACGAGGGGGGGCTGTGCTCTGTGTA
>JBBMHQ010090674.1:0-10733 GCA_037834295.1 Postelsia palmaeformis | reverse complement strand
CCTGGTTGTCTAGCTCACGTAGTGAGCGGCATGTTTTACAGTGTCGTTGCCAAACGACGCCAACCCATAAGGGGGGGTGGGTGAAAGGTTATTTACCTCGCACAAATGATCTACTAACTAGACGACCAGCTGTCGGTGACCGCCGAAAAAAAAAAAACGGTACCCTGGCTGTCTAGCTCACGTAGTGAGCGGCATGTTTTACAGCGTCGTTGCCAAACGACGCCAACCCGGGGGGATGGGGGTCGATTATTGATGTGTTTATCATAATAGTAAACTTTCGATATATCGAGAATATCGACGTCCCCGTACTTTTTGCAGATGCCGTTACTGAACGAAAGCTTGTATGTACCGTATATAACACTGGGTGATAACATAACACACCCCCTGGAACGATTTTCAGACCCAGTTTTCCTACAAAACGTGGGACACACACAACACAACGAAAAACATGGCTCTAGAAAGATTTCGTCGAAAAAAATTGCATTTATAGACGCATCATCGCTCGTCGTATTCAGTACGCCCTCTCCTCGTTGTGGAGAAACCCAGCTTTCAAAATCGCCCGAGGGTGTGTGTTATCTTATCACCCTAGTGTGATACGGTACTCAAATTCCAAGACTATTGCTCGTGTCCTTTCGTTTGTCTTTGCTTGTTCGTTATAGTGTCAAACCCGGCTCCATCGACATCCAACAACTACAGTGAGTTCAGTCAACACAAGGAGCTCTTGCTTGTACCTGGGTGACGTCCCCATCCACGCCGACAATCCAGTCCCCAGGTTCGGTCACCTCAATAACCTTGGTCGCCCTCTTCTCCAACAAGTAGCCTCGAACCCTGTCGCGCGCGCGGGGGGGAGTGAAGGGGAATGAGGGGCACAGCAATCGTTCTTGAAACAAAAAAAGACAACGAAAAAGCGGGTCGGCGTACGCATCGTACTTCAAAAGCTGCCGTAACGCCACAACAATGCTGTCTGTGCTCAACACCCGAATGCAATCGACCAACACGACACAACTGGGTGCGGAAGTGCGAGGAGGCGTAACCCCTCTTAGCGGCGCACCCACGCTTTTTTAGGAAGAAAAACACTTGTCGGCTAGTACGGAATACGTGTGTAGTATACTATTAACAGTGTGTTCATATGCAAAAACACTAACCAATCCCGCGGAGGGGGAGAAAAAAATAAAAATAAGCAAGCAAGATGAAACAAAACAGAGAACACCACCGGAAAAATAAAAAAAAACGAAAAACAAGCAGACAACAAAAAAACAGAGAGAGCCCCCCTCAAAAAACACAAAAAAAACACAACAAGACAGGAAACTATAACATAAATACCCCACCCTCCTGACGAGAAGCTATTCTCAGGCAAATATGTGTTGCGAGCCAGGCCGGCGACTTCCCAGAGGGGAGGGGGGTGGACCAGCGGGACAGTGCAGAACAATACTGTGGTGGAGGAGGTACTAGCGGGCCCCATTGTTTCTGGCTGTGAAGAGGTGCGGTCGCTTTCTCGGCGCTAGACTTTTCGCCAGGACGTGCACGGGAAGGCTCTGCCGATTCCGAAGAAGAATTGTCTATTTCGAAAATACGAACCGGTCGAGGGCCTTCCGAAAATAAAATGTTCGATTTTTATTAACCAGCACCCCTTCTGGTCGTTAAGGAGAGAAAACGAGCGACGAAAAAAACCCCGATCGCAACCATTGTTTGTATACACTCGATGCTCCTTACGGTATACCGTCAACGGGGAGAAAAACTAGAGCGGTACCTGAATGCTTTGCAACTCCATTGGTGCTTTCACAAAATGGACACCCTCCGCGAGGAATGGGTGCGGAACACGCGGGCCTACTTCGGAAGCCCATCCGTGTTATAGATGAACACCCTCCACAAAGACCATACCTGTAGAACACGCGCGAACGGCCTAGCTATACAGCTTCCCTAAAACGTGGCATAATAAAAATACTACCTGGTACTATTGTACGAGTACATCGTAGATCTAACTCACAAAAAACCGTTCAAGGAATACAGATCGCGCGCGCCCAACGCACTTGAATATCTTAGCTCGCAAAGTTGAGTACCGAGCTTTCAATCAGTCGAACTCACAGCTGGCGGATTAGAAAAATAATGAATAAATTGGATTCGTTGTTGTTAAGGAGTACCTCAAACGTCTTCTTTCTCAAAGCAAGCCGATTTTTGCGGGTGAGGCATAAGAGCTCCTCATGGTGTGTCAGAAAGAACCTGACAGAAAATCGGCGCCCTCTTACACCATGGGATACCTCTACCTGCACGCCAACTTTCACGCGGTCCATCAGGAGGTGGAAGTTTTTTTTCAACCTTCTCTCACCTATCCTCCTCCATGATGTGAGAGACGTCTTCGGGAAGAGGGACCATCACCCAGCCGTCGTTCGACAGCTTGAGCCCTCGCACGGACACTCTTGCCCCCGCCCCCGCCTTGATCACGAGAGCCCCGTCTAGCTCCAGGGCTTCCAAGACCAACCCTTCCCCTTCGAGCACCAGCGTGCTAACGATCGAGGGCGAGGGCATACACCGATATAAGTAACGTCAGGAGGTTATGTGGCGCAAAACAAAACTGAAACCTCCGCGTAGTCCAGCGAAGTCCAGTACGCGGCACGCATCCAAACGAATCGTCAAATAGAAGTGCAAAACCAAGACACCAGGTTAATAGATGAGTGCCAAAAAGACTCGCAAAGCTTTCCTGGTACGTGATTTACTCACGCCGGCAACAACCACACACCAACCTCCCCCCACTACTGCTATGAATGACATTGAGTACACCCCCGCCCACTTCCACCCACCACCGGAAAAAAATCGATCCACGGGGGCTCACACTCTGCAAGCTGTATCGTACCACAGTATATAGAGAAAACATTCAAGGAAACATGTGCCTTTGACTCGGGTGCGCTATCGCCTCCATATTGCGGCCTCAACTTGGGTGGCCCGACAGTTCTACGCAAGAACGTCCGGGACACTCCTCGTCGAATACCGAACCCAATCATCTTTCCCGGGCGGGGGCTATCTCCATCGCCCCTGGTCCACAGCGGGAGGACCAGGGCGGGTCGACATACCGGTACCCACGCTGCAGTATGCACGGCAGCGCCGATCGTTGTGTTCCCCAACCGAGTTCTGTCTTTGACGCAAGGTACAGATGTGGGAATAGGGTGAGAGCGCACGGTATACTTTAACTCGTTCGCTGGAGGATGAAAATACTCTTCGGTGATATACCTGGTAAAAAATAGCCGTCGCAAGGGACTCGCGAAGCAAGGATGGTTATAACCGTCATCAGCTATCGGTCGGTCGGTCCGTCGGTCGATCCATCGGTTGGTTGGTCGGTCCATCGGTTGATTGGTCCGTCGGTTGGTCGGTCGGTCCGTCGGTTGGTCGGTCGGTCCGTCGGTTGGTCGGTCCGTCGGTTGGTCGGCCCGTCGGTCGCTTCGGCCATCTCAAAAGAGGTATCCATTTGTATTGCTCTGGGCGCCATGTGAATTCGTATCTTGCATTCGCTTGCTATACTGTTGATTGGAACGGATCCCCCACCAGTAGCAGGTTCTAACCAAACAAACAGTCGCCAGGTACAGTACCTCGGTGTCTCTCGTCGAGAAACCAAACTCCCGACACCGCATCCAGGGCACTCGCCTTCTGGAGGAGACCTTGACCCCTGGCCCCGCCTTATTGCGGAGGTCTTCCGTGCAGGTCGAGAAGGAAGGGTGCATCACCACCCGCGGTCCCATGGACAGAGGAACCCCAGCGAACTCTACCAACTCAGGCTCGCCTAACTTGCAGCCTGCCGCCTGCAAACCCAGCCACCGGATTGAGGGGGAGGGGGGGGGGGGGGGAGTAAGGGTACGTACAAAAACGGGGCAAGGTCAAGGAATGGGCGAACCACGAAACAGAACAAAAAAAGTGATATTTTCAATCAGGAACAAAGGAATGCGAGCTTACGTACGCCGACCTGAGTGATACGAGCAGCGGGTTGCCTTGACCTTATCCATGGAAAAAAAACAGCAACGACAGACTAAACAGCGGTGACGAGTGTTGTAACAGAAAAGCAGGATATCTGCCTCGACCGAAAGCGTAGATGGTCCTTTCATCGGTAACGAACGACGAAAAAACGATCGGAGGACAATCTCGAACGGAGAATAAGACTAATTTAAGTGTTTTTTTAGCAGGGCTCTTAGCCATGATTCTGCCCGTGGTTCGGGTCAGGAACTCTTCAAAATATCACGGGTCGGGTCGGGTTGGGTCGGGGGTAGGGTCGGGTCAGGAGGCTTTCGAACTCTCATGGGTCGGGTCGGGTCACCCATACCCGAACCGACCTGCGAGTTATGCCCCGACCCGTGAACAGCGTTGGATTTCAACTACCGTAGGAAGGCGCACTACCCGGGTAGGATGAAAGTAACCAGGCTCTGGTACCCGGGTTTCCCAGAGGCTGCAATCGAAAGCTATACCTGGTACCCTACTAGACGCACCCTGAGAACAGTGGCAGCCCTAACTAGGGTTGGTTCAAATACACTATCAATATTAATAGCGGAATGATTGCAAAACTCTCGCGGGTTGATTCAACAAGAGCCCTAGCGGATTGATACAAACATCTCGTAGCGTGTTTGATTCACGCCCTTACGAAAGCGAGTTTGACGCAACCACTTGCGTGTTGATCGAAATCATAGCGGGTTGATTCAAAAACCCTTACGTAGCGGGTTGATTCATCTTGATCCAACTACTATCATTAGCGGGCTGACTGGAATCGTGGCGGGTTGATTCAAAACCCCATCAATACGTAGCGGGTTGATTCGGTTCAGTTCAACCACTATTACGGGGACCATAGTGAATAGGACCAGATATTGTAGGTGAAAATAGGTGAGTATATATTTTTTTGTGTGTACCGTAGGTCCTATTTACTATGGCCCACCGTAATATTAATGGCGGGTTGATTGGAATCGTAGCGGGTTGATTGGAATCATAGCGGGTTGATAACAAAAACCCTGTCAACACGCAGCGAGTTGATTCGTGCCATCCACTGACCATCTGTAGCCGCCGGGCGGCTTGAGCGTAGAACTCCGACTCTGCGCTGGAGGCCGTCCCGGGCGGAACGCCTTCTGCCGCCGCTGCCGCCGCCGATTCCAGGTCGTTCTTGGCCGGCGAAAAGGTGAGCCACTTGTCGAAGGACGTGAAGCCAATCTGGAGTTTAAGAGCACCGAACAAAAAGAAAAGAGTGCGTGCCGGAGTTGTGTCGTCTTTCTTTCACAACGTGCACCCCTTCGGGAACCCCCGAGACAATCGCCAGAGATGACCGACCAAAGTATTGGCAACTTCTTGTTTGATATGCAGTCATATTTTGTGCGAGCAAACAGCGTGAGCGCCCGGCAGCACCGGTAGGATAACCTTGTACCCGTGCCTAACGACTCTGCCCGCTGCAACTGAGATGCCAATTTATGTATGCCCCCCCCCTTGAATGACGACGCGGTGGCCGTCTCGCCGGAAACGTCACTTTTCACGGTCAAATTTCCCTCAAGAAAGGGCGTCCCGAAAAATCACAAGCAGTGTGGCCGTTTTTTCTGTGATCGATTTTTCTGTGAGCGTACTCTGCACGGTCAGCTTTCCCTGAAGGAACGAGGGTCCCGAAAATCACACGCTTTCTGGTCGTTTTGCTGTAATCGTCACTTTTCACGGTCAACTTTCCCTCAACCTTTTTGGTACTCCCGTCCCCTTCTCGGGACAAACTAGTCTAATGTAATTCTTAGTAAAATAGAATATCCCCAAAACGGGACTGCCGTGAAATTTGGTTAAGAAAGGGGGTCCCGAAAATCACACGCAGTGTTGCCGTTTTGCTTCAGGTCGACACTCTGGACGGAGGTGGAGGGCTGTTTCGCTTTAGATTAATACCGCAACGCCGTTTAATGCTGCACTGCTTATACCGCTTGCTGCTAGACTACTACTGCTGCTGCCGCCGCTGTAGTGCTTACGGCTACTTTGTGACGAACTGCTGTCTGTTTTGCCTCACCTGGTTTCTGCTGTGTCGCGCAGACCTCGTACCAAACGTTGACTTGTTTTTTGCGCAAGAGACCATATTTATTATTATTTGTATCAACCAACTGTGTATCGCTCTGCTTGCTGCTGATTCCTGTTGGTGTTAATTTTTTTGCTGTGTTCCAAAAACAACAGGTCAGCAAAAACAGCCTACCCGCAACGAAAAACACAGCACAACAGCGGTGGAGGGTCTAGCTCCAAAGTTGTCTTCGCTTCTTTCTTGAAACAGGGTGGCCACAACCTTCCAGCGGCGGACAGCCAGACCCCAGCAACAGGGTGGCTAGCTACTACACGAAGGCAAAGTTGTACGCAATCACCGGGGCTTCCCCGTCTGTGAAAAACTGCGAGTAAAGGCAGGAAGACCACGGAAAGAAGCTTGGTTCATAGAATACCTGCTTTGAAAGCTACTTTGTCTGTGGCGAACAGCCCGCACAAAGCTAGCGAAAAGCTCAGCTAGCGACCGTCCACTCCACACGACTTTACTAGTTATTTCTATCATGGATCGCAACTTTTCGAGGGAGACACGCTTGACAAGGTAGTAGATTGACAAAAGGGGTCAACAATTTGCTTCAATAAAATCTGCATCAGCATTTTGTTATGGAGAATAGGAGGTCAAAGCAATTTCTAGTGGTCTGAGATTTAGTGCGGATGGAGAACCTAAGAGATACACTTAGCGAAAAAAAAAAACGTCTGACCGGGCCCCACACCTTGGCAGAGTCGCCCAGTTCCTTCGACATCAGCTTCGGGAAATCCTGCATCATGCACTCCAGCCGGGTCGGCTTCTTAAAGTCCGTCCGGCTCCCAGCCTTGTACTTGGGGTTCACGAACTCCACCACCACTCCTTCGTCCTCCCCTTGAAGGACCTGCACCATCGGCGACGTCACAAACATCGGACAGATCGCCTTGTAAATGATACTGGAGTATATTATTACGGGGAGGTGGGTATATTGAAAAGGACCTATGGTACACATAGAAGAAACATATATATTTCGCTCTTTGTACTATTAATAACAATATTTGGTCCCATATGCTGGTGCTATGGTCCCCCGTGACAGATGATCTAGATCATTTCAACCTGCCGTCATGAGATGTGCACGTGCAGGATCTGTGTAGCACAGATCCAACGGTACACAAAGAAAAATATGGATTTCGCTATTTTTTCCCAACAGCATTTGGTCCCATTTATTACGGTCCCCCGTGAATGGTCCCCCGTGATAGATTATCTAGATCATGTCAACCTGCCGCCATGAGATGTGCACGTGCAGGATCTGTGTAGCACAGATCCATCGGTACACACAGAAAAATATGGATTTCGCTATTTTTTCCCAACAGCATTTGGTCCCATTTACTACGGTCCCCCGTGATAGATGATCTAGATCATGTCAGCCTGCCACCATGAGATATGCACGTGCAGGATCTGTGTAGCATATATCCAAACCAGGGAACATCCCCCTAGATCACGCAGAGTATACGGGTACCTCCCGTACCCGGAAGTAGGACCTACGGCACGCGCAGAAAATGTATACCTGGCATACATTTTGCTGTTTTTTACTAACAACATTTGGTTATATTTACTATAGTATCCCGTAAAAGATCATCTAGATCATTTCAACCTGCCACCATGAGATGTGCACGTGCAGGATCTGTGCAGCACACATCCGAACCAGGAAACATCGCCCTAGATAACGCAGGGGGGTACGGGTACCTCCCGCACCCGGCACGGTCACATGCGTAGGGCCAGGAGAAGAAAGCACCTGCCCTGCATTAATTTAGGTTCTTATGGAGTGGGGGGTCGGTGACGATAGAGATATGTCGGACGCGCGCAACGCTTACAACTCACGGTCGTAGCCCCTTGAGACGCAGAACGGCGAGAATGAGGAACGAGGGGGGTGAGAATGCCTCATCAACGGTTGACCACGGGGGGTGGTATACAGTAGTCATGACCATAACCACGTACGAAGTGTCAACATACGACAGTGGCAATGTTAATAGCAGGGAAACACATGATTTTTGGGTCCTTTGTGGGTTATAATTGCTCTTAACATGGACTCCCGTAACATGGGCTCCCGTAACGGCGCAAGTGCGCAACAGCGCATATAGGTAGCACAGCTTTGAGCGCGCGTCGTCCAACTCTTTGAAGTGTTGCCGTTCGGGCCGGAAACAACCAGAGCCCCTTCTATGCCCACAGCAGCCTCCCTTGCTTCGTGGGATCGATGCTGTGATGCTCATGCATCCTCGACACCTGTCTTCCCCTGCCGCGTCTGATAGTTCTTCGCGAGGGCTGTTTTCTTGTTTTGTTTTCAGTTTTTACCCTAAATTTCGGTGATACTTCGTCTTTTTTTATAGGGAAATACCGATTTTTTGGGAAACTACCGAGAAAAACTGGAAAGCACTCCTCGTTAAGATCGACTCTAAGGGTCCGGGTCTCCTACAGTGAGCACGAGTAGCGAGGCGCTCCCGGCCGTTAAGCATGAGCGTGGGAAGACACAAGTACGACAGCACCAAGTGCATTGTCGTGCAACTCCCCTTGCACTGCACTGCAGTTCGTGTCCTAAACACAAGCAGGCACCTCCCCCGTAACCTTTGGAAAAAAGAGCCCGTGCCGCTGCGCTGCTTCTTACGGCCGGCGCTGCGTTCGTCGTTTGTTTGAATGAGTCACGTGTTCTCCTCCCAACTTTCGACAGGGTTACGAACCACCTTGGGACGCCCAAGAAGGCATTATATATGAAGAAATCGCGGGGGCGACAGCATGCAAGTAATCCAATGCTTGGAGTTGGTGTTAGTCCAATAATTTCCATCTCCAAGGAACAACACGGTACGTACGTACGCATCGACCGTGTAGTAATACTCAAAGGGCTCTGGATGCCTGATATAGCTTTTACCTTACAGGGGCGAGTCGCACTATTATGTGGGGCCATATTAAATAGGACCTACGTGGTACGCATTAAAACCTACATAATTCGAATGCCGGCGTCCCCGGTGGCTTAGTAGGTAGTCCGCGCGCCTACCGAGATCAACTTCATGGGTTCAAGTCTAACCGAGTCCATGCTCAGGGGCTTTTTCTTGCATAAAAGAAACTGATTAGCGGAAAGCGAGAGAGCGTGAGTTAGCTACATTCGATGGAAACCGACGAGCAGGGGGAATGCTGAACCCTATGCGCGATAAAAAATAAAGGCACGTACCGGGGGGGAGAAGGGTAGACACCTGTGACCACGGCTTTTCCAGAAGGTCGTCGAGGGTAAAACCTCCCACGAGTCAGGCTGGAAAGTGAAAGTGATGATTAAACAAAAAAATACGCTATTTTTACCAACAATATTTGGTCATACTTACTGTCTTCCCTCGAAATGACTAGCGCTTTACCTTCAGCTACTACTGCTGTAGTGTGGATTCGTGAACTTTTGCCCAAAGAAGGAGCACACACGCTTTTTATTTTACGCCGTCCTTGCCTTAAGGTACGGGTCGAGCATGAAGACCAGGTTGTTCGTGTTCCCGGGGAAGGGCGAGAGGCCCGTGTCGGGGTCGTTCACGTCGCCCTCGGGCGACACGGTCGCCCGCAAAATGGGGTCCAGCTGGTTGTACTCCACGTTGATGATCAGAGAACTCCTGGACGAAGAGGAGGGGCAAAAGAAAGCAGGAGGGCAGGAGGGGCGGGCGGTGGGGCGAAATGACCGACAAAAAAAACGATCCATCATAAAAGATGAACATTCAATTTCATGTCGGCCGTGGGCTGCTCACGACTGCAACCCGTGATTATGCATTGTGCCTGCAGTGGTATTCCCCAGGGGTGTTCACGGGTCGGGTCGAAACTCGCGGGCCGGGTCCGGTCGGGTCGGGTCGGGTCGGGTCACCTACTGTAGTCCAACCCCGACCGGACGCGTGAGATGTGGAAGACTTCCTGACCCCTGCCTGCGGGTCGGCTCATGACCCTCCAGCAGCCCTGGGTTCTCTCGAATGGGTACTTTTTTTCACTCGATGGCAGTCGCGAGGGCGGTTGATTGCTGGTGATAGTATATTGAGGACGCGAACAACCAGCACAAAAGTGGGTGTTGGCCACCTTTATCGCTGCAGCACTGATCCCACACAAACTTTTTCTCAAGTGATATTAATCTTCAAAAATCTGCGTGCAGTTCTCGAGAGGTTAACCTTTGGATACGTTAACCGAGCGGACCGCCAAGGCCTCTTCAGGTTCACTGCACTAGTTTTTACGTGGGGAGCCTCTTGACGGCTGCCCGTCAAGGGGGCAAAAGTGCCGCCAAACGAGGCCTCCGTAGACTCAATAGACTATTTTTAGTGTGGGGAGCCCCTTGACGGGCAGCCGTCAAGGGGCAAGAGCGCCATCAACCGAGACGGTCTTGATACTTAATATAATACTTTTAGTGTGGGGAGTCCTTGACGGGGTCCCTTGACTGCTTCTCGTCAAAGGGCAAGAGTGCCGTCAACCGACATATTCACGCCAGGGCGGGAGGGACGGAGGGAGGGAGGGCGGGCGGGAGGGAGGGAGATTATATTAGGATTACCGTCGAGCCCAAACCAGCACCCGATTATTCGACTTCGAACAGCTCTTACCCGTCGTCGCGCGTTAGTGCCGTGATCGCCCCTGCGGCCTCCTTTGCCTTCCGAGGCACGCAAATAGAGTTCATGTGGTAGCCCTTGCTGGAGCTGACGCCCAGCGCCGGCAGCAAAGAGTTGAGCACCTGGACAGATAC
>JBBMHQ010090663.1:0-10734 GCA_037834295.1 Postelsia palmaeformis | reverse complement strand
CGCACACCGCCTGCCTCTTTCCTGTAGGATTCGTCTTCTAATCCTTCTGAAGGCTCTATAGACAGGGGAAACAAAGGAAAACGTCGTAAACACGCACACGTCACCCACAGCAATTGAGCGGAGCGTGCAGACCATTCACGCTCATCCTACGCTTCCACGTACCGGCCACATACTCTTCGACGCTTCTGGCGCGGGGAGCTGGTTGCGTGAGCTTTGTGCGGCCGTCCACCCACCACCAGGTGGCTTGCCCGTTGCTCGTGCTGCTGCTGCTGCTGCTGCTGCTGCCGCCGCCGCTGCTGCCGCAGCCGCCGCCGCTGCTACTGCTGCTGTTTTTGCAGCAGTGCCCGTGCCGGCTGCACCACCGGGATGGGGGTGATGAAGAGCTTGCTCTCCTGGTGGCACTAGAACCCCGGATGTGGTCCCTTGATTCCTACCGTCGGCACTACTGCCAGAACTACCGTTTCTACTGCTATTTTCATTTTTTGCGGTGACGATGCTCTTGCTTCGGCCTCTCGCGACGCTGATGGAATGGCGCAGCCTCTCGACGCTTACGTTTTTCCCGCTTAGCCCGCCAGGGTTCGCGCTCGTCACGCTGCTGCCGAAGCTGTTGCTTCGTTTCGGGGGACGTGGGGCGACGATCATTTCTCGCAGCCCGTCGAGCTTACGAAGATGGAGCGTAGGGGGAGGGAGTGCAAGATGGAAAATAAGTTTGTATGAGCACCTACCATCAAGAGCAACGTGTCACTCGACCGTTCGATTCGCAATCTCAACATGGATGACGTAGAATGGGGGAGCATACAGGAGGTTTTCTGCGTTTGGGGTGGAGAGAGACATTCCCCAGTGAGCATAAAGCGGTAGATCGTTCGTAAAAAATAAGAACATCGGTATCCGAGAATGCGACTCATCCACGCATTCATGCCGCCGACTACCTTACCAACCGGACGATTTCCTTCTCGCTGATAAGCTGACACGAAAGGTATCGTTTCCGGCCTTGTGCACCGCCGTGGTTATTTCTCAGCGGCTACACGGCC
The DNA here is from genome assembly GCA_037834295.1 of Postelsia palmaeformis. Lineage (NCBI taxonomy): Eukaryota > Phaeophyceae > Laminariales > Laminariaceae > Postelsia > Postelsia palmaeformis. The sequence goes on along the minus strand of JBBMHQ010090663.1, from coordinate 9,703 downwards.
GTGGGGCTTCCGAATTGGCTGGCGGAAAATGACCTTGTCTGAAACAAACTATGACGTGTAACACCATCGTCCTCGAAAGAGTGGCCATACGTATTCAAGAAACGTTTTTTTGCTATTTCTTAGAGCCAGCCCAACAGAGCTGTTGCCATGCGGTGACTGCATCCTACTAATGCGTGGGGCTCTTTCGCGCGCATGTGACACCGGAGCGTTATCACGCAGAGGTCAGTCACAGGCACATACAACTCAAACGTGGGAACGCTCTCAGGGCCGCAATAATTCACCGTACCTAGACCATGAAAAGCGTGAAGCTTCGGGCCGCGGTCTTACCTCTTCTTTGAGATGAGTGTTCTCAGTCTTCGCTTCCACGTATTTGCTGAACTGAGACCTGCCGTTGTTCTGCCGTTGACCAAATCAATCAAGCACGGGACGGGTATTTTTTTTACGCGCTTGCCATCCCCGTGCATTTGTACGCAGTAGACTTCACACGACAATACAGGAGAAAAATTGTCAAATTCAACCGAGCAAGAAACATTTATCGATCGTGAGATGAAGGAATAAAACACAGACACATAGCAGGATACGTCATTTGAATACCTCAGTTTGTCTTTGATTTGCACTTGAGGTAAGCCCCTCTCGCTATCTTCAAGTCTGGGGGCCCGCGAATCTTATCGTGGGCATGGTGGCAACGTACACTATAGCTTCGCCTCTGTAGCTAGAAAGGACTGGGCACGAGGCACGCAGGATTAAAATTGGCCCCACACCAGTCGAGTAGGCAACCCAGGACGGTGATGGAAGTACTGCGTCCAATGAACGATGAATGGCCAAGTGAAGCTAGAGCGGGGCTGACTCAGGAAATAAAAAACTATCGTGTGTCCCCGGGTCACAATATTCGCTGAAATAAAGGATCATCACGAACACGTTTGAGTAAAAAGGCAACGTTTACAGCACGTCCGGCAATTAGAACACGGGCGTCAACAAGAACGAATTAAATAGCGCCAAATGAGCGCTGCGCGTTGCGAAGCTATCGCGCCCTTTGACGGGCAGCGCGAGTACCGCGTTGGCCACACTGCGGCCGAGCCCAGGCGACGGCTGAAACGGCGTCTCTAGAATTGACATATCTACTCACCATCTGCGCCCTCAGTGCCAAAATTTCCCGCGAAAGGGCGTCAACTCTCGACAAAAGCTCTTCCCGCTCGTATGCGTACTCCGCAAGCGCTTGATTTTGTCGACGCTGTGCAACCAGCATCGCAGAAAGAAAGGGAGAAGATGACGATGTTTGCAGACGGCTTCAATTTGATATACATGCAGGTATTTAGGTGGCCCATGCGGCCAGCGGCGTGTTGTTGCAGCTGCACTGCCTGCTTACAGGTGCGGCGAGCAAGCTCGGCTTCAAAAGTTTCATCGACGGGTGGGAAAACACGGACTGCAGTGTTGACAACGATGGTCCCAGAAAACCTCGACATTTTGCATTTGAGGCAAGTCGCGAAGTATACCAATGGTGGTCTAGCCTCGTGAGGCAGCCGTGAAATAACCACAAGATACTGCAGGTACTGGTAGCACTTCAGATGCAAGACCTCGAGAGCATGCGTGCGTGTGGCCATGGACAAGGAGGCAGAACTGCACACATGCTTTCTCGCCAAAAACGCAGTTGCAACGTCAAGCTATGGTAGGAATCATAGTCACCGACGTACGCGACCACCCAACATCTGCAAGATGGGGACCATACAGCATTTTAGGATCATACCAGTAAAAAATCCAATGAAACAGCGAGAACCCACAGCAGCATCGATAACATTCGGAGTATATCGCCCATTGCGCTGCGGTATCGCCCTACCTTTGCTTCTACGCCGGCAACAACCTTCAAACTCCCGACGTATTATAGGGTTTCCCCGTGAAAATGAAAAAAACGTCGTCAAAAAGCGTCTTCTCGATGATTTTCTGGGGGAAAAAAACATCGCGAAGTTCACCGTGACGTTTCAACGACAGCTTGGTGAGTAGTCTGCGAAAATGTACATGCAGCAAACAGCAGCAGCAGTTGCTCTTACCAGGTGGCATACCTGGTATTGATAGTGGTATAAAACACCCGTATCTGGCCATTTTACAGCAACAAATATCTTCAAAAACGCAGAATCATACGGTACCAGGTAGCAGCGATGCTTCTTTGTACATCGTACGAGCGCCATATATATGTTCCGTCTGACTCGCCATACAACCCCAAGCATAAACTGTTGCGGTACCGCCGCAAACGTTATTTCCCCCCCTGCTCATCCTCCTCGTCCTTCCGATCTGCCACCTCCACCCTGCTCGAACCTCCAATCACAGCAATAGCTCCCCCATCTCTCGTGCCCACAATTTCACAAATTCCAACTCCGGTGAGCGTCCCAGCGAGCCAAAAGCTATTATTTAGACGCACAGGAGAGATTCTTGCTGCTCCCGGTCGCCCTCACTGGCCCAACGTCACCCCCTTCTACCCCCAGTCCGCCATCCTGCGGCTCTCCATAGTTTTGGCGATGGTCTCGACTCGGCGGGGTCCGAGTGCGAAGGGAATGCCTTCTTGCGCTCGCTGTTTTGGCGTGGTTACATGCCCCTTGCTGCGTGCACCCAAGGACGTAACATGCTTGTCTCCTCTTGTTGACGAAACTCAACGGGCGATCAGCGCAGAGCTGTAGAGGTCTTACACAAACAGAACGTAGTATCTCCTGTAGTGCCGGCCGGCCTCACGTTGAAGCGGTATTGTCGTCGTGGTACACTGCTGCTGCTCTGAATCCCTTTCAGCGCCCGAGATGAGGGATGCCAAAGTTGGGAGATGAGGATGGCCTGGTTGCGGTCTGTTCGCAGCTGTTCATCTTCACGGCCAAAAACAATATGTAAGTACGTCTCGTCAGATTTTTTCGTCGTGACAAAGTTTCTTGTTTTTAGATTTTTTACGTATAATTTAGCGGCGTAACCTCGAAAAGACTTCCTTTCGGCGAGACGACGGTCTTCACGACTTTCTTTTTGTACGGGGGAACCCTCTATTTTCCGTGGAAATTTTGTTTCCTCGCGTGTGAGCTCTAGCTGAGAAACAAGGATGACACGATGAGACGATGCACAGCCGCGAACTCCTCAGGGTGCAGAAACACGCGCATTCTGGCCCGGCTATGCTGACTTACTGTCTCCGCCTCGAAAATCGCCTCACGGTCCTGTCCTAGTTTGTGAAGACGCTTTGTCTCCCGCGAAAGCCTCGCTTCTACAGAGATGGCTCGCGCTTCTTGTTCGGCCGCCTTGGCGCTCAGCGCCTGTTGGGCAAGAAACGGAGTACGTAGAGGCGAACAAAGACTAAGGTACAAGATTTTCCAGCATCTAGTGCCTAGCTACCCTCACCCTTCTGGTACTGCCAAAGTCCCCCCACACTAATGGTACGTATCCCGTCTCCAAAATACGTGATTGCAGTTCGAACCAAGTTGAGAATGCTCGAGAGGACAAAGAAGAGATGAACGCCGCGTCCAGGTACGAACTCCCACGTTCTGTGGGTCTCAGAGATATGACGATACAGCACTGCAACGACGGGCGGCCGTCCGCACGTTCTTATTGAAGGACGGCATTATACCAATCAAACACCTGGTACGCTTTCAGAGTGACGACAAACCACCGACCTGCTCTTTCGTCGACCTGTCCTCAATCTCTTTCCTCGATCGCTCTTTATCCCGCATGGCCTGTGCCAATCGCGCTGCTACCAGCTCCCTCTCAGCTTCCGATGCCTTCAGCTTGTCTCGCACCTCGCGAACCTGCTCTTCGAATTTAACCAGACGAGCCTTGCCCTCGTCTGCCGAAGAAAGCAGCGTCGCCTCCGTTGCTTCCATCGCGCTAATCGTTTTCTCCTTTTCCTTTTATCACGAGGTGGTTTCGACGCAAAAAATGGGTGTTGACTATGGTGTTTAGGTGCGAACGCCACTATTACCCGTTGGTTGATCGACCGTCCCGCCGATCAGCTTGCCCTTCTTTCTCGTCAGTGGACATGCGTGAGAATGGGTGCAGTAGTCTTCACTTCGCTCAGTGCCTGATGTAACGTTTAGTGGGTGTTCAACGCCCCGCCCAACAGCGAGCGCGAGATCGACTGTTTGTAGTGTATCTCTTTGGCTACCGCACAAGAAATCCACACCGAACCCAACCAGTTTGTCCCAAAAAACGTGACCGCCTTGGTTAAAGGGATCACAGCAACTTTGTGGCAATATCGTAATACCTTGTGTCGTGAACGTGGCAGCGCGCGATTCTACCTTCAGGTGAAGCTGAAGCGCGTGCGATGCCGACTCTATTCCACCCAATCTCTCGGCGAGCTCATCCGCTCGCTCCTCCGCCAGCGCCAGTGTCGCGGAAGCTTCCAGCAGTTCCGACTCCAACTTATCTTGGTGGTCAGTTCGGTGAGCCTGATGACTCGCCTCCGACGTAAGGCTTGCGCACGTTTTTCGGAGCTGCGGGATAGTCCATTGACGGTGAGCGGGCGGGGGGGCATACGCCGAAGCGACGCCCAGGGAGCGGGGAGGCGACGTTACTAGCCGAAAACGCTGCAAGCTGCGTATCAACAAGGAATCCGCGCAAGATGCCGCACTACCGAGAAGCCCACTGTAGTACGGTAAATATGGAAAAAGCTATAACCTTGGCAACAACTCATGAAGCAGTCAATGCTAGTCTTGGGTGTCATGCACGAACCTGAACGACCAAGGCTGGGACGCAAAATTGTTCTTGTGATGCCAAGGATGACGTACTCCAACAGGTATGGCTACATTCCTGACGCAGCTTAAACCTGTGCGACGTACATTTCGCACGCAGCTTTCTGCGATGCCCGTAGGAATGAACGCGTACAGCAGTAGTGTTACGATCGTACTCGTACACAGGGTGTTCGCGGGAGGCGAGGTAGCACGGCCTTCACCTCATTGTTTTCCGTGTGTAAGCACTCCATTCGGCCTCTGGTATCCACCAGAATCTTCGCAGAAGATTCTTTGGAAAAGGCGACTTCCTCCTCAAGTCTGGTGAGTCGCCCGCGCAGCTTTTCGTCCTGTAGTTGCAGCTGGTGCAGGACAATGCGAGCATGTGCTTCTTGTTGGGTTGGGAGCCTGGCGATGGTCGATCAGCTGCACTCGTGTAACACGAATGGAACAAGTGGCAGCTTTACAACGAAACGCCGAGAGGCAGGTTTCAGCACATGAGGCACAAGGTTGGCCACATCTATCATCCGTAGGACACAATGAGTAGTATCAAGCGAAATGCCCTGTAAACCGGGTTAGTTATGAACAAGGCATTGGTGCTCTCTGTGAGACCAGGAAAGAGGGTACTCGCACTGCTGTAGTCGGGTCGCAAGTATGGGACAGAGGTACACGAATCCTCCGTTGTTTGTGGGTAGACAACGACGACCGTTTCGTGGCCATGACATGTCATCCACATGCTATCACATGCTATCACAGCTATCACAGTAGAAGGTGGTACCATACCAGCACGGGACAGGCTTAGTTGGCACGTGTCTTCCAGTGAAGAACGCCCCAAGGAAAGTCCCAGACTCAACTCCGAAACACCGGAAATGTCAATTTAGCTGTTCAACAGGGTACTCGTACTGATATTACTACTCGCAAAGATAAAAATCGACGAGCAGTGGGATTGCCGAACCCTATGCGCGACGAAAAATAAAGGCACGTGCCGGGGGGGAGAAGGGTAGACACCTGTGACCACGGATTGGCCAGAAGGTCGTCGAGGGTAAACAAACTTCGACGAGTTAGGCTGGAGAGTGAAAGTGATGATTAAAAAAAAGAAGTGCTGTGCGGGTATTACCAGCCGGCTATTCCGTGCGAGTGACGGACTCGCCCCTCAGCTCTGCTGCGAGGCATCGATGCATGAGCCACTACTATGTGTATGATGCTGCTACGTAACAGCAATCGCAATGTCCTGCCAATTTTTTTCGTGTCTCACTCACCTCTTCCGCGAGGTCATTCGGGCCAGCGACGGCCGCGGCGACCGCCTCGGCTATTCTCCGCCGGATTTCTTCCACACTCGGTTTTTCCTGTTGACATTTTACGTACCGGGTACCAGGTACACATGGACACGCGTTATTGACGTGAGGATTGCCATTTGAGGAAGAACGCCTTCTTGCTGAAGAAGCAAATACCTCCGGCACCATACTCGTAGCCATGCTCGGGCGTCAGTAGCACCAGCACCAGCACAACGGCAAGCTGAAGAGTGCCAGCAACAGAGTTTCCCTGGCTCTCTTCGACGAAAAAAAAACCGAACTCAGACAGCGTCGGGCGATTGGCGCCGGATCGTATACAAAGAGGAAATAGATGCATGCTCCGCTCAACGCCCACCATGTATTCAATGAACGTGCATTGCTACGCGGTTGTAGGGATCAGTCGTGCAGCTCACCTGTATCTCGAGCCTGAGCCTGGCGTTTTCTCTCTGAAGGGAGTGCAGCACCTCCAGCGTGCGGACGTGCTTGGCGAGGAGAGCCGATGCAGCTTTTCCAACACCAGTAGTCATTCCCGCAGAGCCGACGCTCGAGACGCCCGTGGCAGGGACATCGTCAGATATCGGTGTTGTGCTCGCTGCCGGAGCTTCGCTGCTCAAGCTACGCCGCATGGTCACGAACTCTGTGATGTCAACGCCAAGCTCCGCGGCTGGGGCTGGTCTTAAACCTCGAGGATTGCGAAAAGACAAAATTTGCGCCGCAAAAACGTTCTGGATACGAAACGCAACATACGTCATGACTCGTTATCTTATCATGCGTTGTTGCACCTCTTTACGCATTCAATCGCCGACGTTGGGGTGGGACTACAGGCAACATACACTGTCTGTCCACGTGAAGGCACCAGACTACCCGCGGCAGGAGCGATAGGCGAAATAGCGAGCGGTATATCATAGCCAAGAGTTATATCCCAGACAGGCATTTATTCATTGGCGAAAAATCTGGGAATCTCTTTTCTTCGGTTGTCCACTAGGTCGGGAGATGGAGGATGTTCGGCGGAGTCCCGATGACTCCGACAAGCTGCTGTCCCAGCTCTTCATAGCTACCCCCGAGGGACAGGTGAGTCCCTTGCATCTGAACGTAGGTACCTAAGGGGACTACGACATATCGCCCTTTGAAGCATATCTTTTGCGCCGTCGCGATGAGAAGTTTCGGGGACCCGTGCACGTGGGCGCACAACAGCAGTACGAAGAAGTATCGAGTGTGTAGGATGTGAGCTTGTCATCATACGGAGCGTGAAGCGTTTGTCAAGAAATTTCTACCTTTCTCGTGCGTTGTCTTGGTTATGCTTCGCCACACATTCCCAGGTCATCACCGTACGAGACGTTGATCTATCTAGCGATGATGTTTCGCGGCTGCGGCGAGCATGGGAGGCGCATACGAACCAGCAGCAAAGTGACGACTACTTTGAACCACCCGATGCCATTGGGAGAGAAAGTAATTTGGTTGAGCACTCGTCGGAGAAATGTGCCCCTACTGTTGTTGCCAGCGATTCGGAAGTTCGTTTGGTCTTCGGGGGCAAGGATCTTGAGGAAGGGCAGCCGTTACGAAGATACAATATCACGAGGGACAGCACGGTGCATGCACTCGGCAGGCTCAGAGGAGGTGCTCAACTTGGCAAGGTGGTGAAGGGAAGGAGTCAGGTGCGAAAGTTATACTGCAATTCAGCATGTCCTGCCGTTCCTGTTCGTATACGCACAATATTGCTTCATACATGATCCAAGATGAATGGTGATGACCAGCGCGTGTAGATGGGAGAAATAGAGTACCAGATATGCAGTTACCTGGTGTGATGGAGTGCCTTGCCATGCTACGAGTACAGGTGCGGGTACGAGTACGGCAGGGGGGGGGGGGGGGTACTCGAGGGAGGCGTTTCGTATGCGCTGTGCGTTTCGTCCTTGAAGAATGGGTCAAATTCCCAGCGATATGGAGATATGAATACTGTCCGGTAGCTCAGGTGCTGTCGCAGTTGATAAGATTATGCCATGTACGATATTATGGACACAATAATAGGTAACTACACTGCTGTGTTACAGGAGCATTTCACGACGACGAACCCCGCACCTCCCAAGAACATTGTTAGACAGGCATTTACTCGAGGTGCTGTGAGCACCAGCTGAATTGCACATAGAGTACACCACACGAATAATCGTGCTGTGTGCATAGCGTGGCGAATCGCTCGAGACTCAACACAGCAGGTCATTCAGGCTAGTCAATAGCATCTATATAGCGCCCTCCACGATATACCTTTACTTGATGCACTCCGACGGCCTCTATGAAAGAGCAACAGGGACTACTCGCCTGCAGGGCGACCATGCACGGAATGGGCATGAAAACGTTGTATTTGTATGAAAGCTGGTGTTTGAGTCTTCGGCGCACCCGAGAGTTTATCGCGCCGTTGAAGCCCACTCGTGGGAACGTCTACAGTATGTATGTCTTGTCGAGCCGCAGTCAGCTGTAAAAGGGGCTGTTAACCCTCTTGGGACTGCAGTCCCGTTTTGGAGACAACTACGAACAGATGCCGTGCTGGCACTGTACTGGTATGGTACTTGGTGTAGGATTTTGGTCGGACCCAGGGTTCGTCGGGCCGTTGAGGCCCACTCATGGCAATGCCTGGATGTGTGCCCTGTCGAGGACCTGGTAGCTGCCAGCTCTCAAGGGGGGCTATGAAATCCTGCAATAAGAATGCATGTCTGGTCCTCGGACACAGAATGTATCCGTTGTACCACTCGTTTTGTTTTACGTAGGGCGCGGTAGATTCCCATGACATCACTAGAGGGTTGATCACCCCTGGATCACTGGAGTACAGAGACTTGCCAGAGTTCCGGCAGAAAAAAAAGAAATTGCTCCTTGCAGCAATGGAGGCCTTGTGGCAGGCCAAACGCCCCATTGCGCCCACTGATCGTAAGACTCGCCGTGAAATGGTTGAGACTGAACAGCGACAGAAGGTAGGTACTGCATTCTCCCACACGTTTAGACTGGTGCATCGCAGGCAGTAAGTTTAACCCGTTTAGGACCGCACTCCCGTTTTGGGGACAGACCACTTGAAGGTACTGTGACTTAGACTCAGACATAGGTACATGTACATTGCGGTACTAAAAAATCCACCAGGGTAAGAAAACGTGTTATCGAATATCCTGGTGCCGTACGCGTAAGCACATATAATTACGTCACATCAGGTGAAGAAGAAGGCCGCTGAAAAGCCTAAGGAGTATGCCGAGCTACAGGCTAAATACGCCAAGATGCAGGAGATGGACATGGCCAGGTACGCCACCAGTTCTTGTACAACTCCCGCCGATTAATCGATAGAGGAACACCGGTGGTATTCGAGATTTACTATTTTTACGAAGTGCCTTGGTTCACACTGAGTCTCCCCACATATGTGTTTGGCTCAGGGGGGGCCTTGTGTTGTGTTGATTGTGAAATGGTGGGGAGGGATGAATTTGTGTTTCAATCAGGTACTCACACCATAAGTTAGACACTCTTCTTCGTGGAGACGTGAAGGAGCGAGGCCTTGGGTTGATGGGATAGTGCTTCCTGTAGACGAATGCTGCACCCGCGCGTGATATAGGAATACATTTGATCGTGGCTACAAGTACGTTCAACGTATTTCACAGAATGGCGTGTCTGAGTGTTCCGCGTGATCCAAGCACAGCACCCATATTGTATATATATATATATTATATATATTATATTATATATATTATATTATAT
>JBBMHQ010090652.1:0-10737 GCA_037834295.1 Postelsia palmaeformis | reverse complement strand
TTTTGGAGGGGGGGGGGGGTAAAGGGGCAAAGGAAGAAGGAAAGAAAAAAAGGAGGACTCCCCCCCCCCCCCCCCCCCCCTGTGCGTTTCACCCGCTGGTGGTCTTTCTTATGGTCTTGCTTATCAGCGATGGAACTGGGAACAACGGGAACAAGGTGCCGGATACCTCCGACCTAGACCTCTACGGAAACGCTTTGTCCTGCACATGCGCCGACGGTTACATCGTCGAAACCGCGAGCTGTTCAGAGGGGGCCCTTCAATCAGGAGCTTGCTCAGGTACAGTCACAGCAGAGGCCAAAAACCTCAGATTTTGTCGAATCAACGTATATGTATCAGCATTTCTTTAAAAAAGCAGTCAGTTGATTCACGTACTTGTGGGATCTGAATCATCTAGATCATGACCTTCCGATCGTGTCTGTACACCTCGTCATGACGAATGACGCCAACAATAACAACAACGACAACAACAACAGCAACAATACGAAAAAAAAGCATGGTGTGCCTCGCACGTACTGATGAGCTTCAACGTCGGCAATGAACGACGTTGATGAGGCAACTATTCAAGTACGACGTAAGGTTCCCAGAGAGGTGGAGCAATATTTTATCGACTTTTTGTTCTGGGAGACCCCAATTCGCGTCGACCGACGCGTTTTGACCGCCGTTGTCCCCGTTAAGTGGTATGGTACCAGGATTCACGCGCAGCTCGTACGCTGGGCCTCTCCAGTTTTCGACCTTGACAAACACACGCCTGGTATATATCGTATCTGACCCTCCGTCGACACGACATGTTTTCACCACCGTGACTGCTCGCTTTGCGACCCAGGGTTGACGTACAGCCCCGTCTAGAAGGGTCTTCCCAGCTTTGCCCTAACGCAAACCAACGTCAGGTATATCGCATTCCACCCTCGAGCCAACTCGACGGGTTTTGACGAGAGCGTCGCATTTTGTTTTAACCAGGAATGATTAACGTGCAGTTCGGATCGTCGACCCGACATGGCTTTTACCACAGTATGCACGCGTTTATTTTGTGACACAGGATTCACATGCAGCTCTTGCTCGGGGCTTTCCAGCGCGGCGTTTTCGGACGCTTCTTCCTGCGTCCCGTGCGGTGACAGCACGGGAGGACTGGACGCTGACGGGGCTGAATGCTCTTGCCCGATCGGTGAGTCATCCAGGAGTACGCGGTCGTCAGGGGTATATCCTGGGTGCATTATCCCCGGGTTTCCTAGTGGGCGCACGACCATCGTATCAAGGATTTATCGTTTATACAAGGCCCAGATAGATGTGGAAGTGTAGTGAGCTTAAATAACCTCCCTCTGGAACTGCTCCCACATTGTTCGGGAGAAAATGCTCGGAATCGGTGTGCGATCACTCTTGCAGCAGTTGGAGTCGGTGTGCGATCACTCTTGCAGCAGTTGGAATCGGTATGCGATCGATCACTCTTGCAGCAGTTGGAATCGGTATGCGATCGACCACTCTTGCAGCAGTTGGAATCGGTATGCGATCACTCTTGCAGCAGTTGGAATCGGTATGCGATCACTCTTGCAGAAGAAAAGGGCTGAAGCTATTGACTGTATTTTCCCGATCCACAAGACGAGACAAACCAAAATCACCCTCGGTGAATACTCTCCCTTACTGTTTTCCCCGTACGTACGCATACGTGCAGACGACGACGGTTACACACAAGTGCTCTTGGAAACGGATCAGGGCGGGGCCTATCTGGAGGAGAAGGGCTGCACGTCATGCGGCGACGGGGCGTATGTGTTCCAGGACGCGTCCACCGTGGCCGGGGTGTACTACGCGGCCGACCCGTCCTCTTGCCGAAGCTGCCCGGACGAACACATGTCGTTCGGCTCTGGCGGATTTTGCTCCTGCGACAACGGGTGAACGATCCTTTCAGAACCCCAGTCCCGTTATAGGGACAGACCAGTCAAATTCTAAGTACTTTGTCCCCAATTGTCCCCAAAACGGGACTGCGGCTCTACAGGGATTAAGAACCGCTCAAGAGCCACTTGAGACCCGCTTGAAACCCGCCCGCTCGCGACCCACTTGCGACCCACTTGCAAACCCCCCATTTGCGACTTATTTACGGCCCACCTACTTGACCCGCATTGCGACCCGGTTACGCTCCGCTTGTGTTCCGCTCTGGACCCGCTTGCAAACCGCTTGTGAACCACTTGTGAACCACTTGCGACCCAGTTGCGACCCAGTTGCGACCCAGTTGCTGCACGCGTGCGACCCGCCTGCGACCTCCCCGATATCACCCGCTTGCAACCCACTTGGGGCCCACTTGCGACCCACTTGCGACCCACTTGCCACTCGCTTGTAATCCGCTTGTGAGACAGCTTCGACTCGTTTCCGATCTGTTTGCGGCCCGCGTCTGATCCACTCGTGACCCGCTTGTGGATCACTTCCTACCCTTTTACGGCCCGCTTGTGACCTGCTTACGACCCGCTCGCGGCCCGCGTCCGGGAACTAGGCGATACGGCGGGGCGGAACAAGTTAGGAGGAACAGCATTGAGCTCAATAGGCCTAAATCCGAAGCATCTCACCCTAAAACAGAGACGTAATTATCCCGCATTCCACCTGCAAAAAAAATGTGATAATATACTAAAACATAGAGCGTGAGTTAGCTAAAATTCTATGAAATTCGACGAGCAGTGGGAATGCTGAACCTTATGCGCGACAAAAAATAAGGCACGTGCCGGGGGGAAAAGGGAAGACACCTGTGACCACGGCTTGTCCAGAAGGGTGTCGAGGGTAAAACCTCCCACGAACTAGGCTGGAAGGTGAAAGTGATGATTAAAAAAAAAAACTGTCCGGAAAATTAACGATCGTTGTGAAATCAAATTTAACGATGAAATGATTATTACAGTAACGGATAGCAAAGTATAAAAAAAGTTAGGTTGTCCTCTAAATGTGGGTGCAGGTTTAACGCTTCTACTATTAGTCCTATTGAAAATCCCCGAATCATTCCAAGTAGTTCGTCCCTTTAAACGGGGATGCAGTTTGTCAGGGGTTGAAAGGGTTAAGACTACGCAATACTGGGGGTTCCACCTGAGTTGATGACCCCCCTCCCCCTTTGGGCATACGACTGCGGCCATGCATAAGATCGAGTGCATCTCTCCTATCGAGTACCCCCCCTACATAGGTTGAGTTGGCGTTGCTTGGCAGCGACGCTGTAAAACATGCCGCTCGATACGTGAGCTACCAAGGCAACCAGGGAACCGTTTTGGTTTTTGGCGATCGGTCACAGCCGGCGATCGGGTGAGGTCACTTGTGCGGGGCGGAGAACCTTTACTCAGCACAAGGGGAATGATAGTATCACGTACCTGATAGTGTTTGCGGCAAGGCACCCACGAGGCAGTTACCTAGCACCCCCGTTGCTGCCTTTGGAAGTGGCTACGCCGAAAAATAAAATAAGTAATTGAAGCTCTCATCCATACGCAAGTCCGCCTCACAAGCGGTTCTTAGTAGCATGCAGCTTACCCTTCATGCGACTCGCCGGACACCGCACGGCGCTTCGTGCTTGATGTAAGCAGAGCCCCAGCATTGCAGGGATGCGAGGATCTACGGCCATACGGCTACTGTCATGCATGGTATGACGAAGGGGATAATAATAGCAAAACGTTTCTATGTAATATATGGAAACAACGTAATAAGCACCCAAAAGTTGGAGGTGTCTCTGTCAGGAGTAGGAACGGTGCTCCGTCTCGGAAAGGGTGCGTGGTCAATGGTCAAACGACTAAGGCGAGCAACAAATGAGTACGCCCCTCCCCCCCCCCACCGCGCGCTGCTTGCCCGTGTCACCTGGCAGGTACACGAGCACAGGGTCGGCGGCGTTGGGCCCTCTACGGTGCGTGGACTCGTCCTACGTCGGCAGCATCGCCACTTGGACGAGCGCCAGCGCGTCCGCGGTAACCTACCGCAGGCGAGAAAAAAGTGGCCGTGTATGAAAGCGAAAAACACTGGAGAACGTGGTTCACCGACAATGCGTAGTGCTTGTTCCAGCCATACCCTCCCCATATGAATGGGAGTACAAACCTCCGAGGACTCTAAACGTGGAAAACGCTATCAATCAGGCCTGAACACTTGGACGGGGGGCCATAATAAGTAGGACCGAATGTTACCGGAGTAATAATAGCTGGATGTAAAGATTTTTGTGTTACCGTAGGTTCTGTTTAATATCGTCCCCCATAATTGTCATGACGTGTTCCCCCTTGCGAGTAACTCCACACTGACTCCTTTAATAATCGATGATTCACCCTTAATACTTGCAACGGTGAAGTACAGCAGCAGCATGTAGGTGTGTCTAATCGATCGAATCTAACCAAGTTGGAACAATCACCAAAGTTCGTTTTTTTCAATGTCCTTGTGCTTTCTATCCGATGCTGCTGTGCGGCATGGCCGTTAGCATAGGTGACTAGTAGCCTTGCCCAGGAACAAACAGGAGAAGAAATTCAGGGCGAGCGGAAAAATAAGGCAACCTGCGCATGAACTCCAACTCGGTATTGGGTGTCGCGGGAAGAGAGCATGCACGCACATGGACCAGCTAGGATGTATATCTGACATTGGCAAAAACAACTAATTGTTTTAGTTGCGGGTGTGAAATGGAAAACCTCCCCTTGATACACAAGCAGTTACCAGGGTAGGTTTCTACTGATTAAGCTGGGTTTTTCACGTCAAGAATGTGCGGTTGCGAGTGAATTTCGCTGCTGCGCTGCATCTGCAGCATGTAACAATATACATTATCGGAAGAACAAGCACACCGACAAGCCAACCCGCACGGCAATCTCGACCGTAGCATTCACCAAAATCGCACCACGCGCCCCCACTACCGCCATAGATGATATACCAATTTCCTCTCCGCTGTAAGTACATCTACATAGCGTAGTCGTCTCGGCGGTGTCAACCATCCCCTCCTGAGCGACCAGCACATGCCTACTGCTACTACTACTGCTATAACTACTAAAACACTACTACCACCACCCCTACTGCTACAGCACTGCCACTACTGCTGCTTGCCATCACCCTCTACTGATGCTACTACTACTACTACTACTACTACTACTACTAGTGCTACTACTACTTCTACTGCTACTAATTCTACTACTACTAATTCTACTACTACTACTAGTGCTACTACTACTACTACTACTACTACTACTACTACTACTACTACTACTACCACTACTACTACTACTGTCACTACTGCTACTACTTTTACTACCTATACTACTGCTACTGTTACTACCACGGCTGCAAGAGCACTATTTTCCCTGCTCGGTGTTCGTACTGACAGCGTGATCGCCTCGGCGGAGTCGACCCTCCCCGCTTCGGCGACCATCACGTCCCTCACGATGGACCACCTTCTCACCTGGGCCGGGGCGACTTGTTACAGCTACACGGGAGCTGGCGGGGATGGACTGCAGGCCTGCCAGGTCTGCATGAACGCCGCCACGTACAGAGAATGGACACGCAACCGATTGAATAAGTTCTCGACCAGATGGAGTCGAAAACCGCTACTATTTCAGTGGATGGTTTTGCCCCTTGACACGTCTGTACCCGAGCCTCTACACAATGCCACGTTTGGGACACCACTTATCCCTCTATTCGAGGGCGATTTACTTGGAACTAGTGCGGTACCAGATGCAACGCCCCCTGCGGGGGTGGTCCCTCATTTTCTGAGTTCTTCCTAACACAAGTAGCTCACTTAACATCTCACCCGGAATATTGTCTGTATGACTAGAAGCTAGTTCGAGCTCAACTTCGACTGCTATTCATTAGTATGCGCTACTTGTAGTCCTATGTCACACACAAACTAGAGTCAGATACTTCAAGTTTCAAGGATGTATACCAATAGCTGCTCACTTGAGAAGGCCTTAACTATTGAGGTAAAGAGAGCAACCCCCACCGTGAAATTAGACTCAGATATAATAAGTGTGTTGTTTCAATTGTGTGTAGCGCAGTACTACGAGCGTTTTTACGCTCTTATTTTGCACCAAGCTTGAATTCCCATACGAGGCAGGGCGTGTCCTGCTCAACATTCCAGTATTGAAAAGGGCCCCGTTCTTGTGTTTGTCCACGAAATCAACCCTGAAATTCTTGAATCCCAAAATTCTCTATTTTTTTCGTCGCGTAATGTGCATATCATACTTGATGAATAATTATATAGTTCTCAAGAAAGTTTTATGCCCATTCCTGGGTATGTTTTTGTTCGTGAGTAGCCGACGCTGATGCTCGTGCCGCACACACATCGACTGATCCCAAAGAGAATGCAATACGTACGTCAGTGGTAAACCCGTTGTTCTTACTGAGGTTGAAGCTCATATGCCGGATGTTGTCGGATGGCAAGCATACATACGTAGCAATAGTCAATCCAGCGAGGGAAACGAAATGCGCTTCGTTACTCATGCCCTCCGCGCCCGAGACGTTGTACCAAAGAGGTTTACCCTAAAAAATCTAAGGCTCTCCTCACTCAAGGAGCTCCATTACCTAACCCGAAAACTGACTTCAGCAAAAATCAGAATGAATCCTGATGTATAATTTCATGGCCCAAGTGCACTAACACGTCATTTTTCGAAACAAGATTGGCATGCCGACGATTTTGGGTTAAGAAACCTCGTCATTCAAAACACATACCAGGTAATAGCGGAAATGTATTACCTCTATCGTAGAATCGTCCTCCCCACATTACTACTATGTTATGTACCTGGTATTATAAGGAGGGTTGGCGTCGGTTGGCGACGACGCTGCAAAAACACGCCTCTCATTGCGTGAGCTAGACGCCATTGGTACCGTTTTTTTTTGCCTTTCTTTCGGTGGTTACCACGGCTGGCGGGTCGAGTTTGATCCTTTTTGTGCGGGGAGAATCTTTACTCCGCACGAGGGGGGTTATCGTATGACGTAGTGTGTGTATGGTGACGCACCCACGAGGCAGTTACGTCGTTAACCCATTGCTGTCTCTGGAAACTGGCCACACCAAAAATGACATCGAGTTATTGATGCTGCCATCCATATGCAAGAAAGTCTGCCTCTACAGCGGTTCTTAGTAGGATGCAGCTCACTCTCCATGCCGCTCGCCGAAGACCTCACGGCGCTGCGCGCTTGGTGCAAGCAACCAATATCTGCCTGGTCGGTGAAATTTCGACATGCTCCGTCCCGGCATTGTAAGGATGCGAGGGTCTATAGTCATTCGACTACGGCCATGCATGGCAATGAGAACACCCTCTCCGCCACGTTTTGATTTGATTTGTGAGCACCTGTTTTTTTCCCGTGTTTTCTTCGTTTCTCAAGGATAACGCCTAGTTTGCGTCCCAGGGCAAAGGCACTTTGGAACGACGATCTTACTGTAGCTTGATGCACAACCATAATTTCGAGGAATGTTTTCGAGAGATCAACGTTGAAGCTCACGCAAACCATTCTCGGATGGCAATATCAAGGAAAGCACCACACGCGGATACTCAGCAGCAACGAACATGGGGGTTAGCTACTGGCAATGCACGAGCGTGAGAGCTCTGTCAGGGCTAAGCGCTTGGTGCGCAGGCCGCCGCGCGCAGCACGTGGGGGTGCACTCGTGATAGGTCACCAGATACAAACACCGGCGCTCATTCAAGAACTTGCTTCCCCTCTCTGTAGGTATGTGTGTGTATGTAATCCCTGTTCCGCGTTCTACGTTGTTGAACCAGAGCCTGGGGAACCTTTGCGCGCTGCAGCTGCACAACCTAGCCTCCGGCGCTTGCTCTCTCTTTGCCGTGGTCCTGAGCAACCGGATCGGGAGCAACAACGGACAGGTGGGGTACAACCATTTTTTAACATCGAACAGAGCTTACATTTACGGCCAGGGTGGTATACTGCACATGGTATATATACCTATATATAATATACTGAGTATACATTATAGTGTTTTATAAAATGATGAAATTTATGTATAATATACATGTATATATTATTGTGTTTTATAAAATGATGAAGTACGTCAGCTGTGAGTTCGACTGATAAATAGTTGACACTCAGCTTTGCGAGCTGCGTTTATAGAGAGGGTAAGAAGCAAAACTCACCATTGTCGTGACACGAAAAAAAAAGTCGACATTTTTTTCCTCGAAACGTGGTACCTTGTCACTGATCGTGACATTCGATTTTTTTTGTTCGAGTCCGACAGAACACGATCTAGACCATCTGCTGTACAGATATATCATCTACAGACAGATCTTCCGTAGATGGGAACCTGGCGTTATGGTGTGCGAATCTATCTGTGTAGTACAGGTCAGGGATAAGGATAACTGTTACAGATATTTCACACATCTGACAGGTCATCTATAGATATATCATGTATGTACAGAGAGATCATGCACAAATATTATATTTTGCAGATAGACCATCTACAGATAGATTATCTACATATCGTAACCTTCCGTTCTCACATGTTGTGCAGGATTTGTGTACACTAGCACACATCCAACCCAGGAAGCATGTCCTAAATCGTGCAGAGTTGTACGGCTCCGACCCGTCAATATCAGCTGGACCATACAGACCAGGAATATATCTGCCCCGAAAGGCGTAGATCATGATCTATCTACAGATGATCTGTCCGAGGTGGTTTTTTTCTGTGAGAAAATCCAAGATGCAGAACGATGCCACGAGATGGGTAACAACACGAAACCATGAAATTGTCATTCGAAAAACGCGGCAGGACGCCGAAAATATATAATATGTCACGAACGCCAACATTGCGTGCGCTACATATATGTATGCATTTGGCCAACAAGTGCTTGCTGTGCTGCTACGGCAGTGTTCCATAGCTCAGCCTCTATAAACCCCCACGACTTGCGTATGCGTGCCTGACTATCAATTGTATGATTATATATGCGCGTGCTGCAGACAGGGTGGGGGGTAACATTGCCGTGGCTGAGCTACGTGGAGGAGGCGCTAGACGTGCGGGACGGCACCGACATCGAGATGCAGTTGACCTTCGCCAGCGAGATGAAAATAGTGCTGGCCAAGTACTCGCTAGACGGCGAGTGGCTGGGCCTGGAAGAGATGTCGACTCAGGTATGTACGAAACATACTACTGCTATCAACGAAGGGAAGCAAGCTGCTGTGAGGGTCCGAAGAGGGCAATGACGGACTGGTACGTAAGGTTACCCTCTTGAGGGGTTTTATTCTTCTACTTATAGTAGTATACCTCACCCCAAACAGAACGTTCAAAAAAAATAACTGCAAACTTAACCCTATGACCCTTCCCGTCGCCTGAGCGTATCACGAATGCAATTATACTACGCAGCCCCTTTGAAGGGACCCCTTTAAAAGGGAACACGGAGTATATGAGGGTGACCTCAAACTTCTTCCTACCTTATTTTTCCTAATCGATTATGTGGTCTTGTTGGTTTTGTGCTTGTGCCTGGTCTTTTGCTTGTGTCGCTTTGTCCTCGTGCCCGATATACTGGCATTTCACTTTGCTCTGCCCAATGAATTTGCGAATATTTTTTGCTTTGATCATTATCTGCATGACATTCTGTGGCCACATACTGTAACTAGTATCTCCCTAGAATGAGGAATCAAGACAGACACTGGGTGAACCGATGAGCAGGTGGGCAAAAATAACGCCTCCTTGCGAAGACAGCACACACTACTGACAGTGCGGGGCCGTTATCATACCAACTCCGATAAGCGACGTTGGTGTTGCAAGGGGCTACCTCCTACTGTATCTGCGTGTATTCCAACGATATCGGGTTGTTCCTCAGTCTGTTCAGTCGAATAGCCCCGCCAGTCAGAAATGAATCGACCGAAACGTGCCCCGCACCCCTATCGTAGCACGCCTGCAACAACAACGGAAACACGCATCCAGTGTTGAAAAACCAGCAACGGAAAGAAGGAGAGTGAGGGCTCGGACGTTTCTTGAGCCCGTCTTGTTTTTGCGACAGCCCACGACAACCCCCTCGCATCTTTCCGGTCCTGATCAGGCACGTTTCTCTCTTCACAGCAGTGTGACTGAGCATAACATTTACTCCATGATACAACTCCCACCCTTATCGCACATGCCTCTTTGAAATGTGCTATATACAGTAGTAGTGTGCGCAGAGGTGGATGATCATCGGGAAGGTTTATCCTTATCCCCTCTATGCCGTGCCTGCCTCGATCTCGACCCTTTCGAAGTGAAACTCACGACCCGAGGAAGAAGGGCACAGACCGGTATCTCGGTTCAACCGGCGGTGCATATGCTGCAAGCAGTAACTGCTGTATGTATACCAACCCCCGCACTTTTTCGCATCTCGGATTTCGCGAAAGATATGCTCGAAACGTGAGGCCGGTCTTGACCCTTTCGCTAGATGCCTCCAAGTAAACATCCTTCCCTGCCGTTATGATATGCTTGTACGGGGGCTGAGTACACGGCACAGGTCCAGCCCCCAGGAGAAATTGCTTGCGTCAATAGTAGATCAATGCAGAGTTTATGGCTGCTGCATAACCCGACAACCCGTGCCAGCAATATCCTAGTCTGATCAGTCTGGCCATATGCGCAAGGCCGATTCAGACGCTTCGCGGCACAAACCCGTGGCGGCTAGCATGTGCCTTGTATATTACGACAGATCAGAAATATCTCTGCGTTGAAATGGTCTATTATATATATAGATCGTGCAGTGTGGTTGGATCGGTGAATCTGTTCCGACGCGTGCAACGTTTCGACGCTGAAAGCAGCTCATCAGGGGGCCCGCTCTCGCCCCCCGTCGCCCGTTGTCC
>JBBMHQ010090641.1:0-10738 GCA_037834295.1 Postelsia palmaeformis | reverse complement strand
CCCGGATCTGAGTTACGACTGAAGAGGGAGAGAGAGAAGAAGGGCGAAGATGATAAATGGGATGAGAAAAAAATAAATAAAAATCGTACACTCGCAGTACTTCGGGTTTTTGTGCTCCAGATACTGCGAGTACTCCCAGTATTTTGAGGTTCTGTACTATTAATAATAATACTTACTTTGAATACCACTCCTTTCGGGCTCACACTAATTCGGGGTTCGCAATGCTGCTGCTGTCGTGGGTATTCCCTGTTGTGCTTCAAGTATCTCGGGGTTCTGTACCGCGGGTATGATACTGCGAGTACTAGTTGAGCAGTATTTCGTCTGTTGGTAGTGTTTGTCCTGCTTCTTCTGCGAGTACTCGCAATATAGTACCGAAATCTACCCTCAAGATGTCCAGTATTCTCGAAGTACTGTTGCTCCGACCACCTGTGCACCGTGTAGGCATTTCTCAGGCCCATTGTTCGGCACAAAACACTCCCAGATAGTCCCACGAGTGGGAGTTGGAGCAAATTATTTCGCTGGGGACAACTCGAGTACTAAGAGCACCGACTGACAGTATTTCAAGGTATGCACTGCGAGGAATATGTACTACAAATATTTCGGTATCTCGAGGTGTGTGTTGTTCACCTTAAACCGTTCTTGCTACCCGGCGGCATCCAGCACAACCAGTGTCTGGTATTGGTACCCAAGTTCAAATCCCACCGTGGTGAGACTTTATTTGAAAATAATAAAAATGGACCAATTGCTGAGAGCGCCTTCGTTGCGTGGGTAGGCGAAATACGACGCACGTCGACGAGGGAAGAAATTGCTGAAATCTTCTCGCGATAAAAATGCAAGGCAAGTACCGTAGTGGGGAGGAGGGAGAAAAGCCTACTTAGTGACCCCGGATCTGAGTTACGACTGAAGAGGGAGAGAGAAAAGAAGGGCGAAGATGATAAATGGGATAAATGGGATGAATGGGATGATAAAAAAAAAAAAATAAGAAGAAAAGATGCCAATTCTGTGGGCACAAAGCTACGCCACAGAGATACTACCTCGAGGTTCTGTATTCAGTACTGCGGATATTGCTTGTACTTCAAGTAATTCGCGTGTTTCGATACTGCGGGTACATACTTGCCTGTATTGTCGGGGTTCGGTACTGCTCAGACCCCACACTCATTCTGCGAACAGTGCAGTCTGTCCTCAAAAATTTATCTGTGTGTCCTTCACGTTGATGATGGGTGGACGCAGCTACTGCTTCTAAACAGGTGTGCAGGATTTCATAGGAGTAATATTTCGCTCTTTCGCCACGCCCCTAGACATCGCCCGGAGGGGAACCTTATAAAATGTATACGTGTATTTGTCAATTTTTTAATTTTTCGTACATTTGCCAACTTTTCTCTTCGTACGAGCACTTTTCGGCATATATGTGTGTGTTCTTCACGTTCATGATGGGTGGATGCAGCTACTACTTCTAAGCAGGTGTGTAGGATTTCATACGAGTATTATTTCGCTCTTGCGCCACTCCCCTAGGCATCTCCCGGAGGGGAACCTTGTAATATGTAGACGTATATTTGTCAGATTTTCAGTTTTTCGTACGTTTGCCAACTTTTTTTTCGTACGAGCACTTTCCGGCAAAACATGAAGTGCCCGGACACATGAAGCTCGGCCGGGCACATTGACCGAGGTCTCGGCGCGATCCGTGCACTCTGGGGCGCGTGGCGGGCGCTCAAAGTTTTTTTTCGGGCGGGAATGGGTAACATAATTTCCCTGGTTTCAATACGAGAGGCCTTATTTTGTACCTGGTTCGTACGTATCGGTAAATGTTTTCTGTTTTCTCCCCTGGGCTCTCATGAGCTGTGATAACACAGCTCAGACATATACCAGGTACACAACAGACAACATGCATAGATCCCATCGTTCCAACGCTGCCTCCCACACGCCGTGCGTATGCGACACGCAGTGTTGTTGTAGCTGGTTGTGTTTGTCAGAGATGCCTGTACGTTTTTAGTATCGCTGATGGAGTACGGACCACCGCCCAGACAATGATAGCAACAGTGCACAAGGTTTGCTTACCTCCAGCTCCCTACAGCACAACGACCACCCTGCTGCCCCCCAGCGGCAGCAGTGGGCACACCTTGCGTCCGTACTGTATGGATGGTCGTTCTGCGGCCATCAAAGTTGATTTATCGGAGATTTCGATCGATCACTTGACCATGCCACGACCACACGACCATCACCTTTCTCTCTCCCTGCTGCTTCTTCTGCATATTGCTGTGTGTGATCCAACATTGCCATTGCTTCAGCTGTGCTCAGCTCAGTGCGGCAACAGGAGCAACAGGCAGGGTACTATGCGCGTATGGAAGATCCGCACTGTACGCTCAGTACCAGTGTTTGTTATTGTTGTCATCGGTACTGGCCTATGCACGTACCTCGCGCAATGTGTGACCGACATTTTTTGCTCGGTACCGATCATCCCCGATATGTTCATCGACTCGAGCACAAAAAACAAATCGTACGTACGCACAACATATCCTTCGTACAAGTGTCATCGTGTACTGCAGCGTTCGTACGAAACATAGTTACAGTAGTTACTGACTGCTATGTTTCCTACACTGCTGACCGATAGATCCTACAACAGTAGAGCTAGTTGAAATGGGTCCTTTGTCGCAGTACGCGTATCTTCTTCAACAGGTATCAGACCACACAGGATTTTACAGCAGTACTGCTATCTGTGCAGTTGTACGTGTACAAGCTACTCATACTGCTGTATGCAGGAGATCTTACAATGTGTTTTAGATTGCGTGAAAAATCGACTTGCCAGTTGAACGAGCACTGTTCTGGCTTAGGTGTCATACCGCGCTTGATAAGTTGTCGTATGGGGGTTCGACTCGCACCATCCATCTTTTATTTTGTTCACTTTCGACTTTTTTGTACCAGTACATCCATCTTGCTTTTCTGAACGTATGATATAATACAAGTTGTGTGTCTTTACCCAAGGCAAAGACTTTTGGCGCGCTTACGTGTGGCGTGTGTTCATACCTCAACATTTCACAGCTACAGCAGTACTCCCAATACTTGGGAGTAGATCAAAGTATGTTGGAGAAAATACTGCTGTAGGTACTTCCTACGTACACTCGCAGTGTTTCGTTTTTTTTATATACTTCGGAGTAACGCAGAGTATGTTCTAGAAAATAACACTCCTACATGTAGGTACTTTTCGTAAACTCGCAGTATTCCGGGTTCTTGTGCATACTCCAGATACTGCGAGTACTCGCAGTGTTTTGAGGTTCTGTGCTATTAATACTGTACTGCAGATACTACTGCGTATACTTTCGGGCTCGCGCTATTTCGGGGTTCGCTACTGCTGCTGTCGTGGATACTCCCTGTTGTACTTCAAGTATCTCGGGGTTTCGTACCGCGGGTACTACGAGTACTACATTAGACCAGTATTCGGCCGCTGGTGGTGTTCGCACTTCTTCTGCGAGTACTCGCCGCACCGAAATACCTTCAATATGCCCAGTATACTTCGAGTATGAAGTGTACTTTGACCGTCTGTGCACCGTGTCGACAATTCTCAGGCCCATTGTTTGGCACGAAGCACTCTCAGATAGTCCCACGAGTGGGAGTTGGAGCAAATTACTTTCGCTGGGGACAACTCGAGTACTTAAAGCACTGGCAGTCTTTTGAGATATGCACTGCGAAGCATTTGTGCTGCGGGATATACGGGTATATACTTGCCTGTGCTCTCGGGGTTCGGTACTGCCCATACTCTCATTACTCAGTGCTCGCGATATTTTGCCCGCCAGTACTCCAGTACTATCAGTACTTGGACTACGATTTGTTCTCGAACTTTTATCTGTGAAACCTTTAGGTGACCCTGAGGACCAAGAAACATTTATGTTGGAAGCAATATGTATAGTATGTGCTGTACCAGGTATCTTTTACTCAGCCGGTCGCAAAGTATTTTGGCACAACCTCGATGTCGCGCTACTTGTTTGTAATTGCGCTTATGCCGCATGTTATAATACGTCGAACTGATCGCCGCGAGTTACCTGTTCGGGATCAATATCCACTTACCGGTACCCTGTTTTATATTATTGGGGTAATAACCTCACACTGATTCCGCGAACAGTGTAGTCTGTCCTCAAAACTACGTGTGTGTTCTTCAAATTAATGATGGCTGGATGCAGCTATTATACTACTTCGAAACAAGTGTGCAGGATTTCATACGAACGAGTATTACTTCGCTCTTGCGCCACTCCCCTAGGCACCTCCCGGAGGGGATTCTTGTATACGGTATGATTCTAGTCTGCTGTTTGCTATCATTATGCGGGCATCAAATAGTTGTGTAAGTACTGTGAGAAATCCAACAGGCTGTTCCCTCCTGCTGGTAAGAGAGGAGCTGGTAAGGGAGGATACTCACGTCGTCATTTTTATATTTCCCATCCATACGCTTTCTCAAGTGTAGCGGGAGAAAACGCAAATTGCTATCGTGCTTTCCGTACTTGCCGTACCTCTTTTGTCTTTGACGCTATCTGCCAATACTGCCTATTCCGTTTCCTGGTGTGCTGTTTCTTGCTTGGCGCAGGGGACGGAGGACCTGTCGGGGTTGTCTAGCCTATCGGTGAAGCCAATAATGGGTCTGCTTAACGTCCCAGAGGGAGTCAGCCGCGTCCACGCATCCCGACGAGTATTCCAACACCTCGCGGACACCGACAGCGACCTGGCCATAATTCACCACGCATATTTCCCAGGGGCAGCCGAGGTGCGATCAACTAGGCTCAGTGAAAATGCATTTTCTTGCACCTCATCATGCTGTGAAACAATTGTTGGCTACTTGGTTAGAGGTTCTGTCGTATCTTCGGTTGTATCACACAAGGGGCGTGAAAGTCATTCAAGGTTAACGATGAGTTTGATGGTGTTTTCTCTGGCAGATGTCGCAAGACGAGTTCATCCTGAGCGTCGGGGCCCACGTGGGTGGCTGTTTGGTGGATGGATTGGGGGACGGCGTCATGGTGCAAGCCCCGGGCGTGGAGAAGGGAGGGCTTCGTTCGATCTGCTTCGGCCTCCTCCAGGTATGCATTCTTTGCACATGCCCCAAACCTTGTCGAAACACGAGCAACAGTCTTGTGTCCCATGCTCTTTGTTGGGACGTAAATATTGAGATTGACAATCGTAGTATGTGTATGAATATAGCATGCCATTCGCAATACTGTACAGTCCTGTTAACAAAACGACCGGAGCGCGGCCGTTACTCGTCTCCTCTACAACCTGGCGGCCGTTATTGCTAGTTCATCAACCTGGTACAGAAGTAGAACATTGTGGGCTGACTGCATTGCACATTGTACTACCGTACAAAGCACATGTACGAGTCCATTTCATTGCTTGTCGCCTGTTGCCCCCGAACAATTCCCGTACGCCGCAGCCTCCAGGGCCCGGGCGGGTTGACTTGCTTACATGTGATGCAATGGCTGTGTTGACGAAAGCAATGACGGTAGGGGAAGCGTTTTATCCTATAGCCCTGCATTGCAAGGAGTCACGTCGAAGTAAACCATGTTGATGGAATCGAGGATATGCCATGCGGAGCCTGTCCTTTTTCACACTCAATCTTGATTTCAAGGCCGTCAGTTCGTCAATCGTTGTAATTGCGTCGCTGTCGAATCGCCGCTGGCCCCTCCCTGCCTGTACGCTTTTGCTGTGCCGAGTAGGGATGCCGGATGCGCAATACGAAAACGGAGTACGTATCTTGCCCTAGCTGCGGGCGGACCCTGTTCGACCTTCAAGAGGTAAGTCTCGCGCCGGGCTTCACGAGAAGGGCACATGCTGTGACGCACACAACTCCGCCTTCAAAACCGCGGTTAACATACGTCCCACGGCTGGCACGTCGGGGCGTTACAGTTGCCCGAGTACCCTCCGATCTGCCGTCACGTGGGCGCACTTTTTCTGGCCCTCGCTTAATTATTCAGTCAAATGTATTGATACTGTTCGCTGTCGAACTTTTAGATACACTGACCTGCGGTCGCTAACTGGCGAGCCTTAGGAA
The DNA here is from genome assembly GCA_037834295.1 of Postelsia palmaeformis. Classification (NCBI taxonomy): domain Eukaryota; class Phaeophyceae; order Laminariales; family Laminariaceae; genus Postelsia; species Postelsia palmaeformis. Next base: position 4,713 of record JBBMHQ010090641.1, on the reverse strand, counting down.
TAGGTCGACTGACGAGTTTCATCGCTTTTATATTCGTTTTGTGACGCTCTTCTAAATTGATACTGTAGGTGACAGCTCAGATTTCTGAACAGACGGGACACTTGCCGGGGGTGGCGATTGCTATCATGGGCTGCATCGTCAACGGCGTGGGAGAGATGGCGGACGCTGACTTTGGATACGTCGGCGGAGCACCTGGAAAGGTGAAAAAAAATGTTAATTTCCATAGCAGTACGTTTAGACTATCAGTACATTACCGGCTGGTACACAACTACAGCGTAGACTGGCCTGCGCATTTACCTGGCATCGTTTACGAGCTGGTTCGAGCTTTTCGACCCAAATTCCGTCAGCCACGAATATCGCATGCAATAACAACTCAAACGTCACATATTTGGTATCACACCGACCGTTATGAACAATGGAAGAGGGTGACATCGCCACATTTTTTCTCAAGAACCTAGAACTGGAGTTACCGCCGAAAATGCGACCCGACCCATGGCAGGCCTTCAAAGAGGTCAATAATAGTCAGACGTTTGAGTAGTTTTTCTTTCTAATGCTTTTTCTCTGACTGAGCCGCTTCAAGGTGATCCAAGGCATGTTTGTGCAGAGTTTCACGCAAATATTCGAAGATCTGACTGCGTATGATCGAAATAGTAAGTCACATTTAATCGCCCATAACCGATTATATACTTGACACTAATATGAGGTAATTCCAGGGCAATGCTGGAATTTGCACGTTTACCGCACCAAAGTCCGAATGTCCACGCCGTTTTCAAGAGATGGACCCCAACCTATATATGCCCCTACAGAAACAACTATTGACGGATGTTTTTTGTGCTTTTTCGTCGCCCAAAACTTAGAATCAGTCTAGATCCAAATCTCCCCCAAAAACGAAAACCGAAATGCCTGTCGAAACAGGATAAAAGAAAATAAACTCAACCGGTAACGGGTCGACAGGGGCTGATAGAACATGATGTGCTAAATATCAGGTTATATCCCCCAAAAACGGCGTGAGCTTCGACTTTTGAGAAATGGGCGGTATGCCTGAAGCAGCCTGTAGAAAGATGCAGCCACGAGTTGGAGCTAGGCTTTGGAGCTAGGCTTAGAGCTAGGATTTGGAGCTAGGCTTTGGAGCTAGGCTTTGGAGCTAGGCTTTGGAGCTAGGCTTTGGAAGCGAGCGGTAGATGTTTTGCCGCATCCTGGTAAGGATGTACTGCTGGAAATGGCGAGGAGGTCTTGAGGGGAACTTGTGCGATGCGAGTTGCTTTGAAAAATCGACAAGGTGCCGGTTTACCGAAACACGATGCGACATATGACTCGATTTACTGCGTAGTATTTCTCCTACTAATATTGCCAAGTTTTCAAAGAAGGAGTGTCATAGAGAGCCGAGGCGTGTATTATTTATGCCACTCGTTGTTTATCATCGTGCACAGCTATATTTGATTCATCGATCGATGTTGAACTTGAATTAACGATTGACTCTCGTGGACGCGGCTGGACTGGAACTCGTGCATACCTTTCAGGTGGACCTGTATGTGGGCAAAGAGCTGGTGCGCAAGGGCATCCCCAACGAGCAGGCATGCGACGCCCTCATTGAACTCATCAAGGATAACGACCGTTGGGTCGAAAAGGAAAAGGAGGAGGACGAGGTCCCTGCCCAAATGGCCGCGTGAGCCACTGTACTCTACAGTAGTCGTACACAGCAGTAGTCGCGCAGCTAAGGGGACGTTCGCGCAGATCGACTGTAGCAAGTCTTTGGGGAAGATGTAGCTTTCCACTCTGTACGTATATCCCCGCTCAAGGGCTCGTGGGAAGAACATAATCCTGAAATTTTATTGGCAGGTTACATCCGCCTACCGCTAACCTTAGGCTGTTGTAATGCCATTGCAGGTCAGATGTCGGCCTTTCATGCGAAGCTTCTCGCCTTGTCGAAAATATTCAAGAGGTCTGGTCTTGTTGTGTTTTTGTGTCGCAAGTTGGAAACAACAACTCATCTGCATTGCTCGAGGTAGTCAAGAGTCACATAAATTTCCTGAAATGCCGAATCTTTGTTTAGCATAGACCAGTACCTCGGTTGTACTGCGCCACCCATCACACTACCATGATGATCGACTGACAGGCGATATACCTGCACAACACTCGGTCGAGTTATGTTGTAGCCTCTTTTTTGCTCGCCCTCTGTACTGTACAGCGTTCGTTCCCACGGCAATGATAGTGACGAGCGGCAAATAGTGAGTGAAGCGCGCGTCAGGTTTATATTCCGCATTCATCACTGCCGTTACATACCCTTGTGTGCGGTTCACATCTATCAAGTTGTCTCTCAAGCCATCTACAAAACAACGTACCTTCGTGTCATACGCTGTACTTGTACGTACCAACTCTGCAAGCTTGTGCTTCTTTTACTACTGCTATCTACTACTCGTACGCCACAGACGCTGTGATGATTCAGTTCGTACTCGTATTTAGGTTTTAGCCTTTCACCACTCCCGTAGCAACTACGAGTACTCGACCAACATATGAAAATAAACTCAATGGCGCCAACATCACGGAGGGCAGTGATTGCGGTTTCTAACTACAGCGTTACCGACACCTTGACACCGTATGCCAGTACCTGGTGTATTTTTAGTCAACAACGCTTGACAAAACGAAACCGTGCAAAGCCCTAGGGCTGTTTCGTGCTTATCGGCAAGTCGCACTACGCTACTCCACTACTTCAAAAGGGAAACAAAATTCACTTTGCTGAGCAACAACACATTCTACCAAAAATGACAAGAAAAACCCGAGATCCAGTCTGCGATCGGGGTTCCAGCGGCTCAACCACTCTGGAGAGGGATGACGGTCCTGTTCGTCGTTTGCACCAGAGTCTGAAACCGAGGGGGGCAAGAGGATCGGATCGCAGGAAAGCAGTGCAACATTAATACGCACCAAATGATGTGCGCGCCATGGTATCGTGGGGCTTGCGTGAGCTTGGCGTCTGCGGCAAGACTTACATACTACACTCGAAGGGGCAAACGTTCATCATCGGCTACACTTGATAGGGCAATATACCTTGCACACCATGCACTAATGATTACACTAAACATATGCGAACGCGAAACGAATACAACTCCTCGAACGCTTCGAAAAAAACAAATGGTGACTACTGTATACCTATACCAGGTATGTGTGGTACCAGGTATGTCCCAAGATCAATGTTTTCACCTCGTACGCGATTTGCACCGGGGTGCCCCACTTTCCGCTTTCCTTCATCGCCGCTTTTTTCCTCCGGCACGTCTTCAACAGATCGTTGATGCGCACGCTTTCCGGTAACCCTCCACGCTTGATCACGGTGTTCTGCGAGCGCCACAGGCATCACAGCCATTCAAGGCAGCGTAAGTAACAACATGGCACTCAAATCACTACATGCGGGAAACACTTCGTTAGCCACTTCCTATGCAGTCGGATTTGCAGTCAATTGGAAATGGTGCTATCGGCTCGTTTGCACGAGCTCTTGCCCCGAAAATGTGCGAAACTGCTGTTTATCGCCTCAGAATGACTTGGACTTTCCTCCAAAACCTATCTACAACTGTTTCCCGCTTCCCCAGGTGCCTAGTTGCAGGAAATCACCTTCGGCACTTTTCCGATTCAACTGGGTCAAATACGATTACGTTCAGTGATCCGATCGAAAAAAAGGTATTTTCTCGGAAAAATGCCGAAGGTGATTTCCTGCAACTAGGCACCTGGGGAAGCGGGAAACAGCTCTCGATCGTTTTTGGAGAAAAGCCCCGAGTTATTCTGAGGCGAGAAACAGCAGTTTCGTAAATTCTCGGGGCAAAAGCTCGTGCGAACGGGCTGATAGCACCATTTCCAACTGACTGCAAATCCGAATGCTCAAGAAGTGGCCTTAGTGTATACTGGTACCTGGTTTATCAGGTACTGGTATACATTGTGTGCTGGTATCTAACTGCGTGTGAGAGTACATATCGCAACACCACAACGCTGGTTCACGAACCTATGGCTATCCAGTGATTAGCTACGATAGTGAAGGACGTTTGATCAAAAGGGCGTGAGCTTACCGATAATGCGTTTAACGCCACCACCGCCTCCTCATCTGTTGTCACGGCAAGGAACACCTGCAGCACAATTAGCCATCAAAACAGGAACGCATCAAGCGGTACGGTCATGGCCATGTTATCTAGTAGTAGTGTTCGCCGATACTGCTATGTATTATACATAATGTTAGTAAAGGTGAAGCGTTATATATATATACGTACGAAACATAATTTCCTTTTTCTCACTGGGTTCCCTGTATTTCAATCATACTCACGTCAAGCTTTTTGACGAACTCTTGCTTGTAAGCACGCTGCGCAGCGGCAAAGTCGCTCTGTCTGGCTTCCATTGCCTTGAACTCCTCTGTAGGCTCTTTGAGGTACTCTTTCTGTAAATCCGGACATACAACACCGAGAGGAAGTTAAGCAAGCAATACGGATACGAGTGGGTTAGGGCCCGTACTAAGGAGGATTAACATTTTTGTATTGATTATTATGCGTCGTAATTGAACGGAATTCGTGAAAAAAAATGAACTCGAGTCCGATCGATAAATGACGTATTGTGTTGGAGATTCGAATCACGCACAAGGGTCAACAAATACCCGCACGCGGCCAACGAGGCGAGCGACGGTACGCGTCCTCCCAGGAGCACCGCGCGGCAGATAATTTCGCCACCACCCGCTAGGAG